>UCOM01000300.1:0-93901 GCA_900474385.1 Ormyrus pomaceus
TATCACCACACCACAGTCCTTTTACAACGTCTCTATTCTGGTTATTAAAAAATAAAAAAAAAAAAAAAAAAAGAAATCGACTTTTTTACAAATTATATTGTTTTTCATTTCAGTGAATATTTAAACTAATTAAATTATTTAGAAAAAGTTATTTTCAAATCAACGAACAAAAAATAAATTCAATATAGCCGGTTTTATTTCAATTACTCCAAGAAACATCAATTACTTAAGCTCTTCAACGAAACGCTCCAGAGCGAAATTCTCCTAATTTGGCAATATCCAAATCAATTAGCGTTGAAAACATTTTACTCCGAATCTTCAAAGGTTCGGGTAGCATCTTACAAGCTCCACACCCTCACAGTCCCGTTGAACCAGTTCAGAATTTGTTTTTCCAATTCCGTCCAAGAGCCATTAGAGGAGCCAAACTCCGCAGCTTATGCAGCGAGCTTTGGCCGCTGCGGTAAGCGGAAGCGCGAAAGCTCTCTCTCTCTCTCTCTCTGCACGATGCCGTGGCAACGGCTTCCCTCCACCCTGCTGCGTAGGCACGCCGCTTTCCCTCCGTAGACACCGAAAGCATCTCCCTCTCTCTCCCTCGCTCAGGACCCTCGTGGCCGCGCTACCTACGGTCATGCGCGGCTCCGTTCGAACGCCGCCGCCACCACCGAGAATATATAAGGGTGGCGCCGCTACCCCTCGAGCCCAGTTTACCGCCCGAATCACGAGCCGCAGCGTCCAATACCTGCCGCCCGCTCTGTTTACCAATCCAGAAAGTGCCGCAGATTCGTGCGATACACACCTCATCAGAGGCTCAAAGGCTTCGCAGCAGCAAAAGTGCACGATGGAGCACGCGATCCTGCTCCGCGAGTGCCGGGCGATCAGCCCCCGAAACCGCAGCAGCCATCAGCAAGTCGAATTCGTCGACGACGAGTGCAGCACCGACAGCGGCTGCTCCAGCGGCGGCTCCACCGGCAGCGCCGAGATCCTCTCTCGGCGAGGCAGCTCCGAGAGGCACTACAGCGTCGAGGTGCGGCTCAGGGGCCGCTCCACCACCGGCCAGGAGCGCCTGAAGCAGCGCAAAGCTGCCGCCGCCGCCGGCCAGGGAGTCTTGAAGCTCAAATCCTCGCGCTCCTGGAGCCCCGAGGAGAAGACCAAGTACCGAGGCAGCTCGATCCCCAAGTCGCCCAGCCACTCCCAGAGCCCGTCCGATACGCCCAGCAGCGACAGCGACTCGCTCAAGCGGTCCTCGACCGCCAGGAGCCTCCGCAAGGCCTTCCAGAGCTTCAAGATCTCGACGAGACTCGAGTCCGCCGGTGGCTCCTTGAGCGAGAAGCCCGGCGCCAAGAAGAATCAGAAGCGGATCCTCAGGAGTCCCGTAGCCTACACCTACGTCAAAGGACTGTCCGGTCTGCCGACCCAACGGATTCCCAGGAACGCCGTCTAGCTGCTCGGCTCACGTTGTTTCGCTTACGAAAAAGTTCGACGGATCACAGCGACTCGCGTTAAAAAGTGCACTTCCGAGCTGACTCATAGCTAATGGAGAGAGAAACAGTAAGAAGATTTAGATCGACACCTCGAGCAGTGCGAATTAAATTCCAATTATTACCTGACTTATCGTTATAGAGAAAATTACTATGTCAAAGTGATAGAATAATCGTATTAACTTAGGTCTACTCGCAGAGAGAAATTTTATTGTAAACCATTGCCTTTTACGAGAAGTGCCGTATAATACTATTGCGATTAACGATGAACGATGAACAATGTCCTAAGCTTTTTCGATTTCAAAAACTACTGCTGCACTTCTGCTATAAAATTTCTCTCGGTTTATTATGCGTACAACATATTCAGATACGTAAACACACACGCAACATGTAAAATTGTACTCGTTTCTAGTGTTTTTCACACATTTTTACAAACTGCATAAATTTAGACGACGAAAGAGATCCATGCAGGAGAATAAATCTACTCGAACCTACAATGTAAAGTAATGACAGCGACCAAATGGAAGAATGCGTGTTACTTCGATCGGTTATAAAATGGCGAAATTTCACAGTCATCGTTTCAATTATAGTCTCTGTACGTAGGGGACTAAGGTTATTAGGAACACTCAACTTCTTTGTCACTCAAGGCACTCATTTCGGTCGAACGTATCCGTAGAACTTTGTGAAAGTTACGAGTCCACGTGTCTGGGATTTATCAGGAATAAGTGCATAAACGAGGCTTTGCAGGCTCGAACGTATAACGTCTCAGCGTCTACAAAAGTATATAAGGACATATAAGGACTGTAATATATAAGTGAACTTCTCGTTTTTGCTACTTTTCTTAATACTTTTCAAATCTAACAAAATAACAGAGTATAATAACCCTTTAACCTTTTAATTATAGATTTCAAATTCAAAGTATAACAATTCAAACAATCCATTGTAACCTTAGAAGTATAATCCAGGTGAATACACGAAAAAAATCGCGCTTTCCGGTCGTCTTCCAAAAATTATGGCTACACTAAAAAGTCAAGCACTAAAAGTTTAAATCTAAGTAGTGACATATCATTTTACAAGCGAACGTTAAATATTCTTTTCCTTCATTTCCTACATGTGGAAGCTATTTAACTAAATAATTCATTATGTAAAAGATGCCAAGCGCCAATGTTCAAAAATACACGGTAAATCCAAAATTGGAGATGATTTTGGAAAAGACAACCGGATAAATGCATCCTAGCATAAGTAGAAGTCAATTATATCGTAGTTCATTATAACTAATAAGACTTCATTTATATATATATAATGATTATAAGGTTTGAGATACGTAAAGAAATTTTTAAGATAGTAAAAGCGATGTACCTCACTGTAAAAGTGATTTTTTATTAAATATATATTAAAATAATTGTTAAGCGTTTCGTTCTGATCGTCAATTATCTTATATTAAAACCAGAAAAATGCAAGAAACCTTTTTTTTCACACCAGGAAACGGCAGGTTCCGTAGCGTAACGAAGAATAGAACGCCCACTCAACATGCACGCAATAAGTGATCAAAAGCACTTGATTTAACTTGGAGCCGAAATTTTCGTTAGCAAGCTGTAACACACACACACTTCACGGTTGCGGAAAATAAAGGTTGCGTCATCCAACTAGTGCCTTCCTAGAGATTCTCTTCTTCTGACGTGAAAAATCATGCCGCCAATAGTTGAATTGATAATGAAAAACTAATTAATGAGAAGCGCAACTTGAACACTTATCGATTGTAATAATAATTAGTTTGTTTTATTTGTGTTAGTACTTGGATCGTTTTCTATTGAGAAAACTATAAATTTAAGTAAGCGATAAACCTTCATGTTTTCTTACATTATAAAATATGTACTCTTTAAAATTAACCGATTAATTTTAAAGATAACGAGCTAGACAAAAAAGCCCAAACTTCAAGTTGGAAGTATCTCAGAACTGGCTTTTTTGTACACAAGTATATGTAAGCATGTTTACGATTGGAAATAAACGTTTTTAATGTCATAATAAAAAAAAAATTTACTTATTTTAAACCCCATCCCTTTTAATTTTAAAATATTCAAATATTATTTTTTTATGTTGAATATCATTTACAACCGAAATGTATAAAGTTTGTTTTTTCCTTAAAGTTTTACTTTTAACGATTTGTTATTTTTACTTATATACACATAAAGTATAAACGAAGAAAATGTTCTTAAGGGTATATATATTTCTTAGTAAAACTTTTTAAACAACGTTGCGTACTTTGATTTAAAGATGCAATCGATTTGATTCATATTCATCATCCTTCACCTTCTCGTGAGAGTTTTCAAATTAGATATTAAAAAGAATAAAATGCTACTGCATTATTATGGATTTTTTGCAATTTAACCAAAGGATAATTTTACAACTGTCTGAGAATTAAATAATTAACAATACCAACTTGGGCTTTATTAATTTCCAAGTCATTATTTCAAAAACAATTGTTGTTTTCCATTCAAAACAATAAAATATCACTACACCTCATAATGGAAAGTAAGACTTTCAAGAAAAGACTCTCTTAAATAATGTCTTCGATCAAAGAAGCTGTGTGCTTCTGTTGCCTTTGTTGTGCTTTGTTTGTCACCAATAATCAGCATGAATTGGATATCGTGTAGAAGACAGTTCAAACAGTACAATAAGGAAGTTTAAAAAAAACCGGGAATTCTCCTATTCAAACGAAGATTATTTGTCTTTACTTCCAGTGGTTTCCTTTTCTGCAAGTTATTGATGAGAGATGGAGTTATCGCATTTGATTGCTTTCAAAAGACATATAATTTCTTCAATTAGTAATATTTAATTTTGAAAGATCTTGAAAGATACAGAAAAAGTATGTGAGATTTTCTGTAACTAAAATAAATAATATTCAAATAATGAACACATTTAGATATATAAACAAAATATTAATTTACTTTTTTGACGATATCTTTTGCTTTTATTATATAACAATGCTCTTGTATTTATTTTATAAGACGTTGCTTATTTCTTTAAAACACAACTTGACCGAAATAAAAGTTTACGAATCGTTTCTAATTTTAAACTTTTTTATCGCCTTAAATGACTTTGTTTAATTTTAGATTTATCGAAACGCAATTTCCATTCCTATTACAAAGCGAAATCACCGAAGCCGCAAAAGATCCCAGGCCAACTTTGAAGCGCGCAGCTTTTCAACGAGGTTCCTCCAGCTTCGCAAGTCTTTACCACCTTGAAAGCACCTAAAACCCGAAGGCCTCGCCGGCAAAGAGGGTCTTAGCAGTCGACAGACGGGACCGCGAAACGGAAATCAACTCCTCCTCGGCGAGGCGATCGCCGATAAAGCAGCCCACGCAGCTTCCAGCAGCGCGGCGAATAGGCAACCGCTCGCACTTGGCAGGTGCACGTGTGCGCCTTGGCGGTGGGGTCGCGGCAGGCATTGTAAGACGGCCGCTGAATTTCCAGCCTCACCGCAATATCCTCTCTCGATTAGGGCGGGCTTTTGCGAGGCCTATAAATAGAAAACGTGACTTGTATTTAGGGCGACTTGCGGCTATATTTAGATCAACCCACTTTGGCGCTCTGTGCGAGAGAGCGTCGTGGACGTACGGCGGCGGCGGCGACGGCGGCAGATGGTGGGGAGGGAGGGGCCGGCAAATCTCGTTCAAAGTTCACGGCAGACGTTGACGAAGCAGCATCGCTCTGTCGCTACTGCGGCTGACCCGGGTAAGCGCGAGTACGTGCCGGAGTGTGCGGAGCCGGAATGCGCTTTCCGCAAGCTCACCCCCCCCCCTCCCCGCGGGGGGCCTTCGAACAATTTTTGCTGCAGCCCAAACGAACGGGAACGGGCTCTTACCCGATTTACCTCTTTTCGATCGTTTTTTGCGCTGATTTTGGAATTATTTATTGGCCGGGTTTCGGCTGAGATTATATGTTATTATTGTTGTTATTGGTTGCTGTATTCAAGAATTCAGATTTTTAACTCTCTAGACTTCAATAATTTATTAATTTGTAAATTTAACACGACTTTTTGTAATGTAATAACGATTTCAGAGAAATACTTCTGAAAATATTTTTTCTTTGAAAGCTTTGTGAAATCTATTTTTACTTCTTGTACGATGCTTAATGAGACGTAAACTTTTTGTATTACAGTTAAATACCTACATATAATGCGAAACCTTGGAAAGTAATATAAATGCGCTATTCTGTAATATTATTTAATTAATTCAATGTATTTATATAGAATATTGAATCAGTTAATTATTAAACTAAAAGTACTAAAATATGATTAATTTTATAAGCTAAAAATTTTTATGGCTTTGGAAAATCCAAAATATAAATTAAACATGACATTTAAATATTTTAATCTGTCGTGCAGAGTTTTTAAAACAATATATATTTCTAATAACACCATTAAAATTAAACCCCAATAAAGCGTCGAAATTGAAAATGCAAACCATTTCATTGCCAAATAAGTTTACCCAAAAGAATCTCGAATCTAAAGGGACCTGCAGTCGGGAAGCAGTCTTAGCTGCCAAAAAAGAAGAAATTAGAGCAAAAAGCGAAAAATGGCGAAGAGAGAGAAAGAGAGAAAAGAAAAAATGGCAAATCGCAGAGAAGTCAGTTTTCTGGGTGTTTGTACTCGAGCACTTATAAACGATACTTCGACGCACGCTTCCCGTGGCCATGACGGAACTAAAGAGAGTGACCCAGTTGCAGGGAAATGCACCACCCCGCCCCTCTCTGACGTCACCCGAAGCATCAACCCCATTCACGATCCAACACTGACCTGGATTAGCGTCCGCTCGCGCGAGCCCCCATGAAATATCACCATTCATTCAGCTCCGTGAATCGTAAGAACGTGCAGCCGACCGAAATGGGAGTTTTATTCATCCTTCCGCTCTTTTTACGATCCCACTACGATTGTAGCTCTCATCTTTTTTTTTGCAGCATGTCGTTTCTTTAATTAACCGTGATTGCTTTTTTTGTTTTAAAGCTGAATTGAAATGATGAGTTCAACTGGTGGGATTTTAATATGAATTGAAGTAACTTAATTTAAGTAAAAAAATGTGAAATTTTTATTTAGTTTAACATTTGAGCAGTAATATTAAGTTTTTTTTTAGGAATTTTTGAAAAATCAAGATCATTATTATTTACTAAGAAACAATACAGAAATGAATTCCGTCCATTCGGGTATTTTTAAAATCGATTCCACTAACTCACTTTAATATCAAACTTTAGCACGAAAAAAGTTTATTTTTTGCTATAAAATGTTTATGCCTTTATATAATATGTTACATTTTACACGAAACAGTTAACAGAATGAAATAGATTATGAACTTTATTAAGTATAGTACGCGTAACCCAAATTTTACCAATATTTTACTAAAAATAAATAAAAAACACAGCAGGCACTGCATTTAATTCGATTCCATTGAATTCTGCTCATTATAAGTCTGTCAATGGCAGAAATAGATTTTACATTGCGTTAATATATACATTTTTCTACATTCTTCATTTCATCGTGAAATTGAAAAAGGAATACGTTCATTAAGTGAAACAGACAAAACAAGGACAGCCGAGTTCAAGGTCTCGATTTCAATAGCCGATTATAAGTTTTCCAAGATCATCCTTCCTCGCTGCCAGTTATGAGCCTGAAAGTGCAAGGTAAGCAGTCGGAAAAGCTCGCGCGAAAGCCGACCGGGCATTATGATTCCGAGGAGCGAAGGTCCTGATCGAAGCCAATGAGCGTATAATTACGAACTTAATATCCAGCTGCAGTCGGCGGCACCTTGGCTCTTGGCCCTCCCACCTTCCCCTCGACTCGCTACTCCAGCCTTGTTTTTGCGTGGAATTTGGCCCAGTTTCACCTGAAACCGTGACGTCACCCTTGTCATTGAGGAGGCCAGAGCGCAACGTGCCCTACTTCCATCAATTGGCCTGCGAAGCGTGTCGATGCTACCTCGCAGCCAGCCGGTCCCCCCCTCCCCCCCCTCCACCTTTCCTCTCGCCTCGCATCATCCCCGAAATCCGGCCCGATCCCGCTCTCGCTAAGGGCGGGCTGTGTCGCAGCGCGTGGCCGGTGGAAGGTCGCCCCGCGGTGCGAGTAAAAAGGCGAGCCGGAGGTCGATTAATTGGGGCTGCGTCCGCGAGTAAATAGACAGGAGCAGAGGAGGTGCAGAGGCCGACGCGTCACCCTCACCCTTGCTTGCACCCTCGCTCGCCCCATTCAAGCTCCGCGCGGCGCTCTCTCTCTCTCGGTTAAGGCGGCCCGCACAAGCTCCGCGAGGTCTTTGCACTATCCGACTGCAGTGACGTCGCGGTGACGTCACGTCGCCATGGCGACGTCTCCCGACGTTTGATCACGCGGCCGCCGGACCATTCAGCGCACGCCCGCGCCAACCGGGTAACTGGAACGTTGACCTGCAACTAGGACTTACCACCCCCTGATGCTGCTGATGCCGTTGCTGCTGCTGCTGCCGCTGCTGCCGCTGGCCCTTCGTGGTGACGCTGGTGCAGACTGACATTCGCTGCATCGACGGATTTGACGTACTACCGAGTAAGCTAAAAAAAGAAAGGGGTGGGAAACGAACGCGAATCTTGCGCCGAGATCCGGGTGTAACGAGGACGCCGAGGGCGCTTTGGCTGGATGACGAGGTGAGAGGGCCAACCCTGACTCAATTATTTTTACCGCGTACAACGGTCTGTTGTTTATTAATACCTGCGCTCGGACGTTAAGTAACTTATATATGGTAATAAAGGGTTAGTTCTTAAAAAAGGATAGTCGATCAATTATGTGCAAACTATCTCCCGTTTTCGTAGACGAATTGATTTAATTAAAGAATTTTTAGTATGCCGTTGACATTGAAAGAATGTGTAAATAAAACAATACAAATCTAATGTAAATAGTAGTTTAATAAAGTACAAATTTATTACAAAAATGTTTTCTTACTCGAATTTTTCATTTTTAAAATACTCATAGCGCCATTCATTAGTTTCACTATTGAATTTCATTTGGGTCACATGTTTGCTAAGCAGTGAAAGAACTTAAAGGTAGTAAACTCGCGTCTCTATTGTGTTTCATCAAATCTTAATAACTGCTCTTACATAAAACAAAACATGGAATTCATTTTTTTTTTTTTTTTTGCCGAAATTTCTTGAAGGTTTTTTTCGAAAGGTCAATGCAATCTTTAAAAACTTACTGTAATTCTTGTCTTTAATAAAATATAATAAAATAAACTTAGAGGTTAAGGTGAATTATAAAATTTATATTGATGGATTCTGCGCAGCATATTATGTATTATCCTATTAGTATGTATAACGTCGACGGTTTTATTTTTAATTTTTTTTTTTTTATAATTTCATGCTTATTTTTCTTTCTATTGAAACCTTATAAAATAACGTCTAGGAGTTAAGAACTTAGGGCAGATGACAAAAAACTAGTAGACAAAAGATTCGACTAGCTTCGACAAGATTTTAAAATCGCATCTTCTTGGCTGCTTAGGCAGAAGGCTATTCCAAGGCTGCGCTATTATTTCTCAAACAGGTATCAAAAAGTTGTAATGTCTGGTTGTGCTTGCGAGTCGCCTTGAATCACTATATATCAATGATATATCAGCATATTTTTTATGCAGACGATGTGCAAACATAAACGCTGATCGTGCTGGATAAGGGTTTAGCGCTGTTCCAGTTAGCGGCAGGCGCAGTGGCGGGATGGGCGGGGGACACCTCTTTGCAGCGTAATGCAGGCAAAACTAAGGCCTTACTTTTTGGCTGTGGCAAGTTCGCTACGGACTTTTATGACATCAACGATACACAGCAATCCCCCTGAGATTTATTTATTTGTCTAAATATGTTAATGCATCCGTGAGGGAAAACATCAAAGAACTTGCCCCTACTCCCTTCATGCGTACCGAAATTGGCATACTATCCTTCAAGGTATAGGGCGCCCACTCTTTTGTATGGGTGTGTTTTAGTTTTATTCAATTCTTAACTGATAGGCATCCTAGCTAAGTCAGTTTAATATGCATTCGTAATCTCAGAATTTTATTTTATTTGGTGAGCATTTGTGTTATATAACATGAGTTTTAACGATTCATTTTACTGTCACTTTATAGCATTATTAGTATAGTAATAGGATGACTGCAATATTTTTATATATACACATAATATTTTTTGCGATTTGTAGCATTATTAGTATTTAAATGTCTGTGACATCAGGCTGTGATATTTTTATATATTTTTTAATATGCTCATTTTGTGTTATATCACCTTTTGTACTCAAGTTACAAATAAATTAATATCATTTTATTTTATAGTAGTTCGTTTTATTTTTTTTTTTAGGTTTAATAATCAAAATGCTTAAAAAAAAGTAGAAAAAAATGTGTTTAAGATTTAAACATATAAGCTTGCATAAATGAGGAACCTTCGGATCCTGTAAAAGTGACAGGATAGTTATAAATTAAGGCTTTGTTTTCTTCCTCCTTGTTGTCAAAAGCATGATGGTTCTTACGTGCTAAATAATAACAAAAAGAATTAGTTGCGGTAAACATTGCATTTTACAAAAACAAGAAAACGTATGTTACCTTCATTTACAAAAAAATCAGCGAAGTAGTGTCCAATTTGAACTGCGCTGTAACCGTGAGGTATATTTTTCCCTTCAATCCATTCATACGCATTTTTTTCAGGGTGAAACTGTATTCCATAGAAAGGCATTTCAATATCCTCCAAAGCTGAGATAAATTCTAAGTTGTTCCAATCTTTATTTACTGATAAAACGCGGAATTTGTCCGTCAATTTAGCCTTTTTGAGATCCTAAACAGAAGCATATGGCAATTAAAATATTTTGCGTTTTAATAAAAATATAATTATAGTTTTTTTTTCAAGTTTATAAGTGAAGCATACTGTTCTCGTAACACAAAATTTGTGATAATTTCCAGTAACATTTTTCTCTCTTAAAATTTTAATTATCGATTCGGGAGCCTTTTCAAACATTCGACTATTTCTAAAATCTGAAATGATTAAATAAATAAAGATAATCTTAATTGAAATGTTCTGTTAATTGAAAACTTTCATTTGTTTGAAACTTCAGCCTAAATTACTATGAATATTGGTTTAAACTGATTTTTTATTAGTATAATATTTAACTGACCTGGAGTAAATTCAAGTGGAAGAGCTTGCCTTTGACTTGAACAATCTGATCTGTGATCGATTTTTTGAGCAGCAACATATGTCAATAGTTCAAAACCAAGGCAAGTGCCCCAAATTGGAAAGTAATCGTTGTTTTTATTAAATTTTTTAGCTATCCTAAAAAATTATCAATATGATTATTGAACGAAATTCTAAAACGATTACTTATCGCTTAAATGTATTTTTAAGTTTTTCGTCTAGTCGTTACAAAATATTTCAGAAGAAAAAAAAATATTAATAGCTATTAATATAGTATATAGTGAAAGTTATCAGATTAATAGTTTTAAACATAAAAATAACAATTTACAGCAGAATAACAGATTGTGCGAAACACAGTGGTGTAAAATTCTTCTCCCGTACAAGATCATGCAATTGACGATCGGTATGGAAGATATCTACCAGTATGCACTAGCAATTCACTGAAATTTTTGTAAAATCTACTTTTTACTAAAATATTTTGAAATAAAATAAACTAAAATTTCAATTTCGCAGAATATGTATATAATGCTTTTCAGGCTTACTTATAAATTATGTCACCAGCATCAGCGTAACCATTACTCTGATTAAAAAACGTTGAACCACCAGGAAACAAGACGCTGCAACAAAATATTGTAAATGCCAAGCTTTGTAAAAAGCATTAACACTTGCTTTTTTTATACATACTATGCTGCTTACCCATTTATTTTGCTTAAAATATTTTCATAATATTCATAAGGTTGCCCGATCCTAAAAGAAATGTTAAAACATTTATAATAAATTATACTCAAAATGTTATTTTTTTTCATTGAAATGGAAAATTTTATAATTTGAAATCTGCTGTTAAAACTTTGTTGATAATATTTTATTCTTAATCTATAATAGATTAAGAATACTGATGTATCAATAAAAATTACAAAGTAAGACGATAATCATATAAAGAAATAAAAGATCCATTTTTATAATAAATAAATATGGGCATGTCTTCTTTATTAATTTGTAAGCATGTATTGTTACCGTAACAGCGCGAAATTATAATTAGATAATCATGCGTAATAACGTAATAACATAATATTTGACATTAGAAAAAGAACTCTAATAATGTGTGTTCAAATCTTAAAACTATTTTTTGATGCAGTAAAACTACATATTTAATAAATAATGATATAAGAAACTGTAAATATAAAATGGTTTAAAACGAATTTTTATCAGTACTGAGAGCTTGTAAGCTAAAAAAACGTCAATGTTAATTTTAAAAACAATAATTATATTTAAATGTTTCAAAATTATAAACTACATCGTACCATATTGGAACCACTCTAGCACCTGCACTTTCTATATATTTCACATATGAAGCTGCTATGTAACTATTATATTGTCCTGGATAGATTTCATTTAACTTAAAGCTAATTTCTTGTGTTAAAATTCCTGAAAATATTATAAAAAAGTATAAGATTAAATAATGGTTACAAGTTTAAATTATATTTTATTACATTCTTTATAAAACTTAAAAGATCGTCAAGTTTTAATTTATTTTCTTTCCCTCGCAAGTAAGAACATTTTAGAAGTGCTACTGCTACAAAAATTAAATTCTAAGCGTAACGCTCATTAAAAAAATGTAATTAAAGTATTCATATCATCATCAAAACTTACAACTTAAATTGTTTTAGAATTTTTTTTAATAAATTTTACATTACTATTAATCTTAAGATGAGAAAACTACATGTTATTGTATTTCTTAAACAAAACGTTCTACAGATTATTGATTATTGATTATTTAAAAAAAAAAGTTTTTTTATAATTTTTTATTAATTAGTAACCCACGTAAACTTTATTAAAAAGTAAATTATTAATCATTACAATAATTTCATTAAATCCACCTGAATAATAAGTTTGCATAATCAATGTTCACTAAGGAAAGCTCATTACGTAACCTTCATTTGACAACTGTTCAAGCATATAATCAGCCTATTTGTCGTCGTTGTTGTTGCCAGTAATTAGGCTTGACGCAACGTTAATTAAATCGATTTTTAAAAATTTGTTAGGTCATTATAACGAAAATCTTTGCACCTTATAAAATGTTATTTTGACTATTTTATATTAAAACTTAAATAGATTTGCAGATTTTTGCGCAATTAGATCGAAGAAATATAATTTTATTGAAAATTTAGGTAAATTTAAACTAAAAAAAAATGTGTAATTAGTAATTAGTATATTATGAAACTCAAAAAATTATATTACTTAAAATTTACCCCAAGGGCGTGTAAATTGAGATCTTGAAGGTAACCGCATATTGATTACCCTTTTGCGTTATAATAAATAAATTTTGTTATCAATTACTCTCTAGAACTCAGAAGTAAAGTTTTTTTATTAATTTATTCGTTATTTGCAAAGATTGATATTTTTAAACGATATACTTATATAACTTTCAACTTTACACCTTTTGTAAAAAACTATAAATTTAGGCAAACATCTCTTGTCAATCAACGTAAATTGTTACACGCATTAAAAATTCCAATAACGTAATTCAGAATCTAAAATTATAGAATACAAATTTCATACAAATAATATAATATTAAAATGATATCTTTTACTCTATATACTAAACTCATCATTATATTGATAAAACAAAGTAGAAGATTATAAGATAAATGACCCCCTTCAGACTCTTTACTATTCAGGAATTATGGCCGATAACGATAAAATATATCTTTTTATAAAAATTATGAAAAATAACATTAAATTGCAAGAATTACTTGACGACTAGCATATATATGATTACATAACTAATTAATCATAAAAATTTCATAATAAAACTTATTGAATTTATTATTTAATTTGATAATTGATTGTATTTCAATCCATGATTATTGTACTGTATTAGTTTCGAAATACAATGGTTGTTGTATATTATTAAAAATCTGTTGTTTATAGATTAATAAAATAAAAATACACAGACACATGCATGAATTCAAAATTAATAATGTCATTTTAAAATTCCGTATAATATTTCAACCTACCTATTATAGGACGATTATTGATTGTTGATTTTTTCGCTGCAAGAACAGTCGAAGTATTAATACTAAATAAAATTTGAAAAACACAAATAACTATCACCAATTTATAATTCATTTTTAATTAGTAGCTTATACTGTTTTCTATAAAAAGTATTTCAGATTACAGACACGCTTACTTTGCAACAGTTTAAGCACGACTAACACTTCCAGTACATGACAACAACTGTTTGTAGAACAAGACATTTCTTAGTTATCGACGGAAGTCTGTAATTGAATGCAGATAAACATATAATGTTATATATAATGACAGAGATTATTCATATTTAATGAAAATCAGAAGACTACACTTAATAGAAGTTTGACTAAAGAAAATAAGCTCTAATTTAATTAAAAGAATTTATTTTTATTAAAATGAACGTACACTACGTATGAATACATCGTTATATAAATGAATTTTTAATCAAAATAAAGTTTTAATATCTAACTAAATTAAATTTTCCTAAGAAATCAGAAGTTATTGTTAATCGAAAACATGTATTAACATTCTTGTATTATTTGAAAACTATTTTTTTTTTTAATAAGCAAATATTTTTTTACATAGAAAAACTACAAATATTTTGAAAATGATTTTCAAATACACTTAAATATTTCTATTTTAATCAAGAATCAAGTTAGGCTATTAAAATAGTTGAAAAAATTTTACTGCTGTAGTTAAAGTTTATTAACTCGATAAGATGCTGAGCTTTAAATAATACAATTGACTGCAATTGACAAAAGTTATTCGTTCTCGTGATAATTTTCTCTCTGTCTCTCAAGTGAAGTAATTTTCCCATTAAACGAGCTTTATGATTTTTAAAAATCTATAATCTTTTTAAATTGCATTCAATGACAAATTGTGATAATTTATTATATAACAAAACTAACTATGTAAGAATAGTCCAATTTGTAAGATATCAAAATGAACATAAAAAAGACAAAGAAACGCATGAAATGTGTTAATTGAATCAATAAATTAATCTTTACTAAACACCAACCATGATGCATAAACTTCTTAAATATTAGGAAAATGAGGTCTAAAACATTTAATTGAATATCAAAAGAGTATTGATTCTTTATCGCTGTTTTGGTGGATGGGCAATGCAAGTTATAATTTTTAATTTAATTGTTTTTTCGATAAAACTTAGGTAATTTTTACTCGAATTCTTTTAGCAATATTATGCACATAAAGATATTTGTATTTAATTTAGTGCATTATTTAACTTTTTACAAAGCAGTACGACCGCCAAAGGATAAAAAGCAAGTAAAATATAAAAAAAAAGTGAAACAATGCACTCATATATTGCAGACATGCTTCCGTGCAATAATTGTAAATTTATGAAATGCTCGTTGTAACAAATAAGCTTTTATATGTAGGAATAAATTAATAAAATGTACAGAGCAAATAAGTATAAGTGCTCGGCATTTATTTCTGCTAAATTCGTCAATTTCGTTATAGACGATTTTTGCGGCATTTCGGGGTAAATATATCGTAAAACTCGAAATTGTGATTGCTGCGATCGATATATGTATACTTATTTGTATGAAATAAAGCTGTGTAGTGATTGGAGACAACACATTCAAAAGGTTCGTTTTGTCTCTGGACATTGACATTAAAGCTGTGAAATGCTCGCAACACGAAGCCGTCTAAAAACAAAGCAATACCAAGGCTTATTCGAACAATCCACCGCTCAGAATGTACGGTGGTGCCATCGAGTAGAGATTTTTTTTTGTTTATTCAATTCCTTTTCTTGTTTCACACCACGAAAAAATCGACGTAAATTTGTTGCTCGAGTAAACACGATTACATCGACCGTAATGACATCACCGTCGTCTAAACGACAAGACAAATTAATTTAAAAAAAAATCAATAAAAAAAATGCACTCAGATGCAGTAGCTGCGTTATGTGCTTTGATGTAACAGATGCATCAATGTGCTTAAACGCACCAAGTGCACTTATTTACGATATATGTATATATATATATATACGAGAATTTGGTGGAAAACGATGAACATAAAAAAAAAGAAATTAAAAATTAGTCTGTTCAAACGGAAGCCTCAAATTAAATTTTCTCAGAATTAAATAAATGCAAATTGTTGTTTATTTACGTTAAACACATACATTAAACTGTAATACTTTTACGAAGGTATAAACAATTAATCAAATCAATCAATTTAAAAGTGCAACAATTAATAGTTTAGTTTTATAAGATAATTTGCGACTAAAAATTAAAATTTACTGCATTACATAATTCTCCGCTTAATCAATTTTCCTTTTTAATATTTTAAAAAATAGCTTTAGGATTCAAAAATTTGATTATACCTTTAACCTTAAGACCACCGCAAAGCCAAGTATAAATACACGCTCTACATGCGATCTTTGTGATCTACAAGATATCTTTGTGCAGGTTACATCTAAGATGCAGGTATAATATTTGGGGTGTTTCTAAAGGGATTTAAGCTTATCAAATCCCGGTCGTCTAAAGGTGACAGTCAGTCAGACTGTGTAAATTAAAAAGAACTAAAATTATTGTAGAGTAAAACTTGGAAATCAGGCCAAAGCTTCTAAAAAAAACTTACACTCGAAAACAGTTGTCATCCTGAACTGGTGTCAAAGCTTTATAAAAAAAAGTTTCCTTACGAACAGAAAAACTCTCTTGCAACTGCATTCAGATTTTAACTAATAGTTCTTCTATATTAAGACTGGCGAGTAGTGCAAACTCGGGAGGCAGAGAAACGACAACTGAGCAACACTGAGGACTAGTATATATTCTCGGGTGGATGCAATTTGAGTGCAGCGAGTGAATTAGTCACGGCGCGATAAATGCCACTCATTTTTGAACTAAAAAAAGTTTAATTTTACGATAAGTAGATAAATCAATTTAACGATATTACTTTTGGAAAAATCTTATCTATATTGTCTTCGAGAAATCCAAGCTTTGGATATTTTTTGAATATATTTTCATTTAAAAATATATAATACCTTTTATATTAATTTTTACGGTAACTCAATATTTGCCGTGATTTAATAAGTATTTTTAATTTAAAAAATTCATTCGCAATAAGCGCGATCATTTATAAAAAAAACATAGTAAAATAACTTTTTTGACAGAACATTTAAAGGACAGGAATTTTCGGAAAAGATTTATAAGTCGTGCACAAATATATTCAATTTTCAATACCAATTTATTAGAAATGGAATATCTACAAATAATCAAAACTTTAATATAGATTAAACTAAAAAAAAAAAAAAAAAAACAATATACATTAGAGCAACATGCAAAAAAGATATAATATTCTATAAAATAATAACTTATTACTTATTATTTATTTTGTCTGAAAAATAAAATCACGTTGAATTAAATTAAATAAGCTTTCTTTAAAACTGTAAAAAGACACTGTCTAAAATTTATTTTCAATTTCAGTTCGAACCTGTTGAACTTTCCTTTGAAATTATATGAATCTAAAAATAAAATATGTTACATATTTATATATTATTCACTGATTCATATTAAAAAATAATTGCACATTTATTATATTTTCTATACATACTTTCTTCTTTTCTGAATAAGACATTGCAGTAAAACTGTGAAGTAAACTTTTACCGGCTAAACCTTTAGGGTTATGACGTGACTCGACGTGAGTCATAAAGGGCTTGCAACCCTGACAAATGTGCGCAAGAGCCCTACGTGTCAGGACGAGATGGCGACCTTGATATAACTACTCGAGTCATACACTATATATTTAATACTGAAAAATCATCAATAAATTTAAATTATTCATCGTAATTAAATATTTATTTATAGATAAGTATTTTTATTTATTTATTTTTATTTATTTATTTATTTATTTGAAACCAGAAATAATTATTTTGTATTTTTGTTTAAATTTTTTTTGTACTAAAAGTAAATAATAAAACCCGAGGAAAGTTAAACTTACTTTACTTCCAAGATATATTTGATCAATTCTTTAAATATTTTATTCAATTCCTTATATCTTGTAAAAAAAATCGGGAATTATTTATCTATTATAAGCATGTGAATTTAAAAGTCGCGCTTCAAAATCGAAAGCTCAAGTGTATAAACGGTTACGGAACAAGGAATACGAACAGTTCGGCGTCCAAAAATTTCATGGCGTGCATGATACCACGTGACTGAGCACGCCGACGCCGCAGAGAGCCGCCAAGTTTCAGCGGCGAATCCGTTTCCGTATTCAAGTTATTGGAATTTCTCACTTCGGACGTTCAACAAGCATCCTCAGTGAAGCGATATTATTGGAAAATAATCGCTGAGAGGTTTAGGCATATCTTGATTTCGTTGAAGCTGTTACAAAAAACATCGCAATCATGGTAAGTTTATTTATTTATACAGGATTTTTTATATCTTTATATATATATATATATTACATTTAGGTTATGTCAAACACGTGTTGATGTTTACATTTTTATTTTGCCTTTAATTTTTATGTTATAAATGAAATAATGTGTATCAAATTTACATTTTATAAAAAATTTAAGAAATTTTTAATTTATAAAATCATTTTCGTAAAATAATATTTACTATTTTAATAATGTTTGAATTCAGAATATTTTAAAAGATTTCATCATCTTATTTTTGACATTTTGTACAATGATATTGTATTTAAATCTTATAATTTAATCAATACTTTTCTTATTTTAGACTGATGAAGTAAATCCCAAAGCATATCCATTGGCTGATGCCACACTTACTGCAAAAATTCTCAACTTAGTACAACAAGCATTGAACTATAAACAGCTTAGGAAAGGAGCTAATGAGGCTACAAAAACTCTAAATCGTGGATTGTCTGAGTTCATTGTAATGGCTGCTGATGTTCAACCTTTAGAAATTTTACTTCACTTACCTTTACTTTGTGAAGATAAAAATGTTCCCTATGTATTTGTAAAAAGCAAACAAGCTCTTGGAAGAGCTTGTGGTGTATCCAGACCTGTTGTAGCTTGCTCTGTTACAGTAAATGAAGGTTCACAATTGAAACCACAGATACAAGCTATTCAACAAGAAATTGAGCGTCTTTTAGTTTAAGTCTTAAAAAAATGTACATTTCCTAATATAATTATTATTTCATAAAAGTATATGTTTATATATATTTACAAAAATAATAGATAGTAAAAAGTTAATCAATTTGCATTGTAAGCTTTACTTGTAATATCTAAATATTACTAAATAAGCCGTACCTATTTAGTAGAAAATTTTTTACAAGCTTCACTGACTTACATTACTCTTAATATTATTTTGTAAAAACGTCATAATGTATAAAAAAAATGAAATAATAAATACTTTTATAAGTAATAAAAATTGTTTTACTTATTTAATATATAACGAATACGTTTAAATCCAATTTAAATACATTTTTTGTATTGAATATTATTTTTGTGATTTAAAAATAAGAAAAAATATATATTTTTAAAGTATATTTATTGATTGATAGTCCAATGCCAATTTCAGTTAATGAGAATAAATATGTATTTGATACTTTTTTAAAATATTAATAAATTTTATTTTGTATATATAAAAAAATGTATGTACATATTTATTTTGTTTTATCATCTTCACTTTTATAATTAAAAAATGATCGCTGCGTAATCAAAACTTTCGATTTATGAATAAAAACGCATATTAACATTCAAAACAAGGCAAAACTTCATTTGTCCAATTATTGTGCCAACGAAGTTGTTGAAATGTTGATAATTCATTTTTAAATTGTGTGATTTTTTCTTGTTGATCAGAATTGTGAGGAAAATCTTTAAACCACATTTTTAGTTGTTCACCTAATTCATTTGCATTAGAAAAAACAAGACTATTCTTGTTATGTTTAACGAGTTCATCCAAACTAAAAGTTTTAATTTGTAATAAAATAATATGGTAAAATTTGTGCTTACAATCAATTTATAATAATCTTACCATTTAAAATTATAGGCACACACTGGTAAACCACAGCCAAACATATCTACAACTTTCATTGGTAAATCTAAGCCACTTGAAGATGTGTGGAGACATACACCTAAATCTGCACTGGCTGTAAATAAAAGTACTAGTTGTATATAAAAAAATTTTTAAATGAAAGATTTAAATTATACACCCAGACCCACGCATACATATATATATATATATATATAAAATAATTTGCTAAATATTGTTAAATACCAATAAGCTTTGGATAATCTTCATTCTCTAACCAAGGTGTAATTATTCTAACGTGCTTCCATTTTCTATTGTGAAATACAGCTTCATAAAATTCTTTCAAAGGACCTTTACCAGTTATAGTACATATTAAATCTGGATACTTTACATTTTCACTTGTTTCACATTCATTATCATAATCTGTAAATATAACAATCTAATTGAAATATTGTCTTTAAAATTTGAATAGACTTAAATTTTTAAATTTTACCATGAAGAGCATCTAATAAAATAGAAAAATCTTCATCATCAGTCCAACTAGTACTTGACATGATTAAACCAGGTCTATCACTATTAAGATTGATTTCTTCATTTTTTAATTGTTTTGTAAATATTGTAGAATTTTCTTCATTTCCTTTAAATATATCATACATTTTACCCAATTTCAAAAACAATTCATGCTTCTCTATTAACGAAATAGGATGAAAAGCTTCTGGTGGTCGATCATATAAGACTGTTGCTCTAGAAATAAGAATAAAATTTTATATTTCTAGTATCCTAATGTAATAAAGAATACATTTTATTGTACTGCAAAATTACTTAATATTCCACTTCTTAAGCAAGTCTTCTTGCATTGCTTTAGTCACACAGAAGTTGAACTTTGCTTTGGTACCAAAATATGACTCCAAAAAAGTGGCTAACATTACAAGAAAGTGATTTTCTCCCAAACTTAATGATAATATAGTATGTGCATAATTATGCCAATCAATAATAAAATCTGCTTTTGCAAGAAAGCAATAAAACCAACATATTGGAATAGATGGTATTGCAGGAGGATTTTGAAGCAATACAAAACTTGAACTGCATTTTGAAAATAATACATATAAAATATTTAGAGACTGGTAAATTGTTTTTAATCCATAAGAGACTGTCCTGTTTAATCCTGAAAAAAAATGTTGTTCATTGGAAAATAAATTCTAAAAACAATGAAAACTTTTTGTAAAGAAAATAAAGAAATAAATCATACTGTTTTGAAAATTTGGTGGGTTTTTTAAATAATGAATTTTAACATTAGAATTTTCTCTTAATTCTTGTAAAGGTAAAGAACCTGGATAGCCAACAATCTCTGTTATGTAGCCTTCTTTTACAAAAGATGTTGCATGATATTGCATTCGTGGACTTCTACCAATATCTCCAAGTACAACTATGCAAACACTTTTTGTTTTCCTGCGAGTACGAAAACATAATGCTAGCAGTAAGCCCATAATAAAGGACAGACCAAAAGTATGTATGAAAAATTCTGTATCCATGTCTTTTTTCTCCAATCAGTCTTTTTGCTATAAAAAATAAAATATAGATTACTATGAAATAAAACTATATCGCACATAGCATGGAAGCTACCGTGAAGCTTACATTTGCTATCTTGCACAGGCTGAAGCTTCTTAGAAGCTTCTAGGAAGCCTGTTCAAAGAGTATCCCGCATAGAAATATAGGATATTCTTTGTTTAATAGATTTTCCTTTAAGTTATAAATTTGCAATATTACAGAGAATTTTAATGTAAAAAATTCTTTTACTGTGGTCTTAAAATAATCTAAATTTGAAATAAAGAATAATTTTTATACAGGCACAAAGTTTAATAACTTTCCAGAAAAAGTAATAAAAATACATAAAAATTAACATTTACTTACAAAAGTATTAACTAAAAGTATTATTTGACTTGCTGTCATATATGCTATATACTATTTAATAAAAATTTGATGAGAACCATGTTTGTGTGTATAAATGCATTTTTACATTTTTAATTGAACCACAATAATTTAATGTCATTAATAACATACAATTATACTTTATTTGAAACAAATAATTTTTGAAAAAGATTCAAAATATGAAAAATCGCCCAATAATTGTATACTGTTATTGTTGGGCAAAGTGTGTGCTTGTTCATCTCTGGTGCCGCGTATGCGCCCTGATGTTTGCAATCACGTGCCGACGTCACTTTAGGTGTTTCTACAGTTACAGTAACAGTATGCATGGCCTGCTATCACTTCTTTTTCTCATCCGGTAAATTTTATTTTAATTACCATTTCAAGATTTTTTGTTGATATTTAAAAATGAATGCATAAAGTATATATGTAAAAAATTGCAGAAAAAGTGAATTATAAATCATAAAAACTTTTTATTTTAAGACTCTTTCGCCTCTAAAAATAGCTTATCGATATCACCAGTAAAAAATCCTCTCCAAACAAATTTTTAAGCTATTTTATAGTGAACATCTACTAACTACGAGTATTCTTATCCGATTGTTACCAAGCGATATTCATCATGAAACGGCTGAGTCTGCTCGTGACGTAAACGCATACCATAGCAGACAAACAGCTGCAGCAATGCATTTTCTATTTGGCGCCACCGTTGCTGTAGCTGAACTTTCAGAATCGTGGATGGCCCGCCAAACTGTGTTGGAACTCGGAAGCAGTCGGAAGTGTATGTACTTACATGGCTTATCGTACGGTGCCGATAAACTTCGATATTCATGGTTTAATTAACTAAAAGTATATCTATAAAATTCGTAATTTATTTACTTAGCGTAATTGAAAAATGAAAAATATTACGGATTACTTCGATTCGAAGCCAAGTGATACATCACCAGTAGTTTTGAAAGAGGTTAGTGCAGAGCGCGCCAAAATTGACGATGCAACAGATTTGATCAATAAAGAGGATTCAAATAAAAAGAAACGTGGCAGAGTGAAAATTAAAATATCTAGAAAATCAAATGAAAGTACTGTTTGTAATATTTTGGAAAATTCATCTGATTTAGTCGACAGAACGCCCACCCCTACCAAAAATAGCCAGAAAAAAGTATCTAATGTTGATGGAGATACTCCAAAGAGAAAACTTGAAACAAAATCTACTTTGGAATTAAATGGGCAAAGTACTTTGGGAAAAAATAAACAAAGTAAAAAAAAAAGTAATGCTAATAAAGTTAAAACTCAAGAGAAAAACCAAGAAAATGATTCAGATTCAATGTCAAATAAAGTTGATGAAAATCCTAAAAAATCAAAGAATGCAAACCAAATTGTAAGTTTTGTTAATATATTTATTATGTATATATAATATTTTGTATATATAATATTTTAATTTTTTTTAAATCTTATTTAACGTCGCTTTATTAAGTACAAGTATTTTTGTATACTTTTATAGGATTTACCTTATGTAAATTTAATTGGTGAAATTAATAAAAAAAAAATTTATTTTTATATTTTAATTTTATTTAAATCTTCAATTTGAATTCAAATAAGTTTTGTGTTGAAAATATTTCTTAAAGTTCTATGCTTATGTAGCTAAATATCTAATTTACAAGCTTTATTTTTTTGTCATTCAAATAACACTAACGTAAATTATATAAAGTAAATTACTTTTTTAGAATGAAGGTTCATCAAATCAGAAGAAACAAGAAATTAAACAGAAACGTTTAAATAATTTAATAGAAATAGCGGATAAGAAAGGATATTCAAAAAGAAAAGCTGCTGAAGATGAAGAGGCTGCAAAAATTGAAAAAAGATTAGAAAAAAGAAAAAAGATGTTTACTGTACAACAACAAAAAGATTCAGATGCAAACCAAAGTGATGAAAATACTCCCAAAAATAATGATTTAACTACTACAAAACGCTCAAGTTTATTAAATTATTTTAGGTATTTTTTTTAAGAATTACTTGATAATTAAATAATTAAATAATTTATATTAAATTATTTATGTTTAAACTTTACAGCAAGGCAACTCCTGAGCAATTAGAAAAAGAAAGACTTATGAAAACAAAGGTTACTATAAAGGCAGATGTTCATACACCTATTCATTCACCAACTTCTACTCCTGTTACAGAAAAAAAAAATGATTTATCAAACAGAGATTTATTAAAAAAAGATTCATCAAAAAAGGAATTGTCAAAAAAGAAAAATCGAATAATTGGAAAACAAATTCAACAAGAATTTGATGAAATTTGTATTATAGATTCAGAAACATTAGTAATATCACCAGAAAAAAAAGCATTGATATTGAAATCCCCTTTACGACAAAGTAAACAAAAGTGGTCGTTAAAAATTCAACTTCAATCAAATAATATCCATGAACCAAGTAAGTTGCAAAAGTATAATTTTAAGTATATAATTTTTAAGCTCCATTGCATGATGATAAGAGATACATAGTCTCCTGGTATTATCTGGTTGATGGCAATGATGTTTTACACTTTGATCTCTGATAATTGAATGTGTTTTTATACCTTATTTTATTGATTATATTACTCTTTACAAGTTATCATTTTATTTTTTTTTAGGTTCAATAGAAGATGAAGAGATATATACACCTTCTTCAAAAAAAAAAGAAAACATTGAAAAAATTCCTAAAGTTTTATTACCTATGAAAAATAAGAAGGGGGATTCAAATAGTCCAACAGTTGATGCTAATTCTAATGCAAGTAAAATAAAGGAAAAAAAAATGTCAAAGGTTGTTGATGGAAAAATATTACAACCAGAAACTGATAAGGCAGAGCTTTATTTTAATAATAACAAATCGGAGTCTAAGTATGCAACGTTAATAAAAGAAAGTGAAGATGATTGCCAAGTGATTGAGGAAAATCCTTTAAAAAGAAAACCACAAGAGAAACTTGCACCGTTGTTTACGAAAAAAATTAAGCCAAATCCAGAAGTTGTAGCAGCACGTCGTTTATTTTTACAATCAGATATTGCAGAAAATGGAGATAATAATGCAAAAAAAGTAGTACATGTTGGACCTGTAACAATGCCTTTTCCAAAAGTAAGTCATATAAATCAACTTTCTGTAGATAACAGTGTTCCAAGTCAAATATACAGTTTTTCATTAAAGCAGAATGAAAAGTTTAAGCCTTCATTTAATTCATTAAATATGAAAACTGTTTTAAAACTAAATGATAAGTTGCTTGCTTCTGAAATTTTATATGAATGTGTCGAATCAAACATTGATATAGTTTTATCTGAATTGCAACCTTATTATTCAGATGCAAAAGCTTTATGGGACAATATTTTACCCATAATAGAAGTTCAAAGAAATAAACAAACTCCAAGAACAAGAAGAAGAGCATCAGATAAAAAAAACTCAAAAAAAGAAAATAATAATTTAAATATATTACTTAATAGTCTATGGACTGATAAATACAAACCCAATAATACAGGATGCATAGTAGGAAATGAAGAAGCAGCATTAAAATTAAAATTGTGGTTAGATGGTTGGAAACAATTAAAAGATAATGATTATAGTAGCGGTGAAGAATTTTATAATTCAGATGGCGAGACATCAAGCAGTATTGACAACAATCCAGTAGCAGTATTAACAGGACCTCATGGCTGTGGAAAAACGGCAAGTGTTTACGCTGTTGCTCAGGAATTAGGCTACAAGTAAGATTTTTAATATAAATATATTTATTATAAAATATACATACTTTAAAAATTTATTATTTATTAATTTTTTTATTTAACAATTTTCAGAGTTTTAGAAGTAAATGCGTCATCAAAGAGACCTGGAAAAAAAATTTTAAAAGATTTTGAAGAAGCGACTAAATCTCACCGTGTAAAAAAATCGGAGTATCAAAATGTATTTGTAAACGTAACAAAAAAAGTCGAAGAAACGAAAGAAATTTCTCAAAATTCCCTAATACTGTTTGAAGACGTTGACTTAATTTTTGAGGAAGACGAAGGTTTTATATCAGCTGCATTTCAATTAGCTTCGAATACAAAACGACCAATAATCATGACTTTAAGAGATACGTGTTCTCATCTATGCAAACTCGCGCCAAATCAATTAAAAATACATTTTCAACCAGTAAATAGTAAAAAAGCTGTCGCATTATTACAACTTATCGCATTGGCCGAGACAGGATATAAATTATCACAAAATTGCATTGATGTAAGTTCAAATGTACATTGAAATATAAGTAATTCAAAAATAAGTATATATACTAAAAAATTTAATTTTTGTTTTTAGACTTTATTTCAAAGTGGAGATTTAAGGAAATCTCTCTTACAGTTGCAGTACGTTTTAGTATCATGTAAAGAAAGAATTTCACCTACATCCTTGGCTGTGAATAATGCATCATGGGGTGACATGAAAACTTTTATTTATAAGCCAGCAATAAAAGTAGATAAAACTAAACAGAAAAAACAATCAACCAAAGATAAAAGGGTTGATAAAGATATTTTCGATAAATTAGTTAAAAATTTAGATAATTTTACTGTTGTTTCAAACTTAATTCATATTGAAGATCCGACATCTCAATATCTTAATTTGAAATTCGAGCCCTGCATGTCACTTATTGAAAATAAAAATGTTTACTCCAGTTTAGAAAGTACTAGCTTAGAAATCGGTAATTGGTTAAATAATGCAATAAAACAGTCGTCTTTAGAGAAATCAAAAAAATCAAATATTCAAACAGATAGAAGTCATTTTCAACGTATGATTAAAAAACAGATAAATAGTAATATAGATTTTGCATTAACACAAATTGTTTCAAATACATTAGATCGACGTGCCTTAAATGTAGATTATTTTTCAAGTATCCGAACGATTTGTCGAGCTGAAGAACTTCGAAATCAAACGAATAGTAAAAGAGGCAATAGATTTTTCCATTATCTACAAAATTCGCGACTTGCAGGTGGCACAAAAACAAATAATATATTATCTGCAGCATGTAAAGTTTTAGAAATCTAATGATACTGAAAAGTCTTAATTATTGTTAGAAAATAATAATATTACGTTAGGAGTTTGAAATAATGCAAGACTGTAAAATAGTTTGTAATATATTATATGTATTTTTTATAAGATATTGTTGTATATTATATTAAAAATTGAGTTTTAGATATATAAAAAGTGCATATTTATACATATATCTTGGCATATTAACTAGATCATTCAAAATTTTAGTTTCGGAAAGAACTATTATTAAGGGGACGTCGGATACCGACGGAGCTGACGTCACTGTACGCGTCAAAATACGCCCGAATGCATGGGCTTGCATGGGCGTCGCTGACGGTCACAGCGTCAGCGTATGAAGTGGTCCGACGTCCCTTTAATCATTTAACTAAAGACATAAAAAGTCACATGTAAATTTTTTATCAAAGACTATTTATCTGTATGAATAGTTTTAAAGATATATTGATTATGTTGAGAAACAAATTTATGCACGAGGTTTATAAACGTGCAATTAAGTAGAAATCACTTTTTGTTAGTTAATTAATATAAAAAAATAGAAGACATTAAAGTAAAAATTGTTTATTTTATCTCTTTTTTTTTACACAATCGTAATAAATTTACAATCATGAATATGCAAATCTTTTTTTAGATTTTAATACAGTGTAATTTTCGATTAAGTTCTTCGAATTTTAAGATCTTTCTTATAAAGAAGTCTCCGTAGCGATGAGCAACTTTCGTATCTGCTATATGAATCATGTCGTGGTCAATGTAAAAGTCAAGCTAAAAAATAAAAAAATTAATTATATATATAGATATAGATATATATATTATATATTTACACTGACAATTAACCAGTCTATTTTTTTTTTTATTTTTAATAAAGAAGATTGAAAATTAATAATACAGTTGTTTTTATTAAAATAATCTAGAAATCTTTAATTTACCTCTGAACCTGACTGGAATTTTCCATCTAATCCAGAAGCTCCTTTAGTCCAAACAATGTTTTTCATTTTATGTTTGAAACACAGTAAATAAATTGTAAGCTTTGCAATTTCTTGATTTAAATCTACATTTTCATTTTGTTGAGTACTAATCATGAATGTTGCCAATTTACTTAAAGGCAATGTTGTGTAAAGCTTTAAGTAAGAACGAATTGTTGGCAACATTTTTTGTTGTATAACTTCTTCCATAAAAACGTGAGTTTGATGTTTAATAGCTTCTCTGACATAATCTTCATTTGGATTGTCAGGATTCGGTGGATGCAAACATAAGAATTTCGGGCAAGCAAATTGGAAGCAAGACTCAAATTCCTCTAAGCCACCACATTGCATTTTGTACATTTTTTCATGATAATTTTTATCTCTAAGAGCTTGTTGTAGACCCTCATCAATACATTGAGGATGAAGCACTAAACATATTGCTAATAAATGATACATTTGCTCTGTTTGCTTGTTAATCTGATCATTTTGATAACTTCTGGAAGCAAATAGCTGCTTTGTACGCTGAACATATAATAAAATACCAGAAAAAGTTCTGATAGCATCTGCATATCTTCTCATCATCATGTAAGCAAATCCAACATAATAAGCTGTTGAAATTTGACATCCAGGAACATGAGAATAAGCACTCTTCTTGTATAACTCAACATTTTCTAAAACCTATTTTAAAAATATCAAAATTAGTACAATAGAAAAATTACTTTACATTTTGCTAATAAAATTATGTACATACCTTTATAGCTTGATAATAATCTCCCAGCAAAGAATGGACACGAAGTAATCCTACAAGTGAAAAGTAGCCCATCATTTTGTATAAAGAGTGTCTTCCAAAAACTCCAGCAACTGAATCTGGATCTCCACCACTAGCATAAACTTCTAATTGGCTCTTGATTTTTGATTTATCAATCAAATAATGTAAAACATTTAATACGCAGAGAACATCCCACACTTTGCTATTGTTACTGTTTAAGTTCTCAATTTCATCAGATGATTTCTGTGACAAGCTAGCCTTGTACTGCGTGAAAGATTGGAACTGGTATACAAATTCATCAATGAGTTCCCACAACCATTGGTCAGGTAACTCCAAAGGTACTGGCTCCGTTGGATTCAAAATATAGTTAAAAAGTTCGCAATAATTACAAAAAGAGTTAAACCTTTGTTCTAAGTTAGGCTGCATTCGTGCATAGATGTGGCGATAGTAAAGTTCCATGTATAAGATCAAAAATACATGATCATTGTCCACCAGATGACTGATTGCCTGGTCGTTTGGCCATGGTGTCTTTTCAAAATACTGTTCCGATAGTTTTGGAAAAGCATTTTCGTACAGATTTTGAATTTCAAAAATCATTCCTTCATTGATGCAGTTACGCAAATAAACGAGAAACTTCTTAACAGATTCGGGTATTTGTTGTTGTCGATAGGGCCTGCCGTACGAGTCGAGATGGTCGTCGGACTGGCTGTAGTCTTCGTACCCGTCATACTGTAAATATATAAACCATATCGTTATTTTGTTAAATCACTTAATCTTTTACTAAAATCAAAGCGACGTTGGGGATTTCGTATAGCAATATTACCTGGTACTCATTTTCGTACATCGTGAAAAGCGTGCGTTCGGTGTAAAATAACCTCAACGACGGGCACGCTGGCAGATTAAGGCTTCTTACACAATCCCTCTTTCATCGTCTAAAATGGGCGTCAGTCAGTATGGACAATGTCCTACTAATCTAAGTAATCTCCGGTATCCAAGTACCAACCTAACAACAATTCTCTTTTCGTAAAAGCGTCTGAATCTGCCAATGCAAATTAATCCTAAATTTCCAATATCATGCGAAATCATGACGTATCGATGACAAGGTAAAGCGGGAACTTTTGAATTGACAACTTGAACGGGGTGTAGGCGTGAAGGTATTACTTATGCTTTTTATCTCCTACTACTTGCAATATGACGCTATCGCGTCACTTAATTGATTAGGTTAAAGTATAAGTAGAGACCAAAATCTTTTGGGAAATTGTCTAACGATACTTTATATATACTTTTGGAACTTCAAATCTTATAATTTGTGCAATTTCAGTTTATCATGACAATGCTTCTGTCGTCATTTTATAAAATCATTATAAAAAACAAGTATTTCATACAAATTCAGTATTATTGATCTAAAATATATATTTTTCCTTAATCTTACTTTTAATACAATTTTTTTATAATGATCCCTACAAAAAAAATCGATAAAATGCTTATAAATTTATAGTAAAATAGCGTAGATACACATATAAAAATCGATAAAATTTATATTTTTTTAATAAGTTCTTACACTTTACTTTCAGCCGAAATACTGCTTTATTTTCGTTTCTACAGTAATTCATTTGAAGAGTGATCATCAGTATAACTAAAGAAAAGGATCGATTATTACAAGTTTTTTTTATTTTTATTTATTAAGCCTTTCAGACCAACTAGGGCCATTTCAGCTAATTTTCAGCTAATTATTATAAGTATCGTGCAACTATTTTTATTATTTGACTTTATTTCGGCAGCTTGAAGACCTTGGGTAACCTTGATTATTTAATTTAAAAATAAATACTAAAGAGTTATGTTTGCAGGTCAACGACAGTTCAGACTTTACCGGTGCAGAGCGTCATAGGTCGTACTTAAAATGAAGTTGAAAAATATTTTAACGTCTTTAACTCAAAGTACCGTGTTTTATTAATATAGTCAACAAGTTATTAATTTCTAAGTTTATTTCTACTTATTTTCGCAAATGGAGTCCAAGAGCTATAATCACTGCATTTACCGAGTAGTGTTTTATTACGACAAATTGCAAAAAGATGATGAAATTTTAATGTCAAGTCAGCGAAGTCCCACGAAGTAATCTGCACTGATGCGTCATTTTTAGTATTATAGTAATAGTAAAAGTAAACTGATAACAATTAGGGTGTTCTAAAAAAATTTTGAGCATGCTGAATTATATCTTGAAAAATTGCCATTATAAATAACATCCAATTGACTTAATTTTTCAAGATATATAATTCACGTTCCTGATTTAAATATTTAAAAATATTTACACAGTAGATATTAAATTGGAATGTCGCAGATATATTTTTTAGTACAAAAGCATTCACAAACTTCATACTGCCACATCGTGGACTTTTATTATCACTTCTCATGAACACACGTATTTGTCATTCTTTTCTTTTACTTCTGATTCATATACTTATAGCAATAAAGCATATATCTATTAGGGTGATCGTCTGTCACGTATTAGTAGGTCAATTCGCCAGCCTATTAAAATATATAGAAATACGCTCTAAATATAGTCTAATAAAAATCACTAAAAATATAATAAAGAACTTTAAAACGTCTTGATTAAATAGTTTTCTTCAATTTACAATCTGCGGGAATCTTTCAGCTCACTATCGGGACCGATTGGGACATACGATGCAGAAAGACGAAACGAATCAGGTATCCATGTCTCATAGAATTAAAAATTTATTACTTAAAACACAGTTTGAGTTTTTAAAATAAAATTAAAATAAATAAGATTTAATCTATAAGAATGGAAATTTCCCTAAATAATAAAACCGCCGTTTAATTGACAACGATATGCTTTACATATAAACTATCGGTTATATCTATAATTGAACGCTTAAAATATTAACGTTTTTTCCGCATTTAGCATTACTCAATACTAACAAATATGATTTATGATTAAATTCAATTTGTAACTAATCAGGTAAAATATGATAAATAGAATAAATGCATTTCAAATAGAAAAACGCAAAAGAATGTACAGAATAGGAGACAATTAATTCGTAAACTGTAATCTTTTGAAATAAATAAATTTAATTTTGTAGTTTTCTTTTTTTCATTAAAAATATGCGTTTTTGGAAAAAGTGCTTAATAAATAGATATTTCAATTACTTTGAACATTTTCTAAGTATTTTACTTATTATGAAATAATTTCTTGCAAAACTGAATTAATCTTTCAGTATAATTTAAACAATTAATCATAGATCTAAAAAAATAATTATGTACAAACTTACTTTCAGAAAATAATAAAATGCGCTTTAATAATTGAGGAGTAGGAAACTTATCGTACTTTAGAGCTATAATATTATACAAATTAGATATTTAAAAAAATATAATTCAAACGTTGTAGACGTGGCAGTATATAGGATGGCACTAGTGGCGCGCAATTCAAACTGAAAAAATGTCAAGATATTTTAATACTTTTAAAAAGTTTATATGTAATTATTACGTGTATTTAGAGAAGTAAAAGATTTGTAATATGCAGTGCGATAGAATTATAATTAGTGATTTTTATTATAATGCAAATATATTTTTTTCCTTGCTCTATAAATTCGAAAACAATCGACAAAATATTTTTATTCAATTGGAGTGGTATAATATATATAAAAATTTTATAAAATAATAGAAATCTACCAGTATGAAATAGTAATAAAGAAATTAAGGAAAGGTATTCTCTTTGAATACATCGTTGAAATTAGATTGCACCAAGCTCGAAAAAGATGTATAATGAAAAACAAAAAGAATATCAAAAGTAAGATTTGCAGGCACGATCCGTCTATGCGTCGCTGAAGACGCAAGAGAATAAACAAAGATATCTGTATATACGTGAGTGTGCGATGGTCTGATATGACGCTGAGACAGACTCTCAATAGAACGAGAAAGAAAGAGAAGTAGAAAAAAACATAAGAAAGAGAGAGAGAGAGAGAGAGAAAGAGGCAGCCGTGGCCGCAGCTCAGGGAGGGTGAAAGGAAAGTAAGGCCGTGCTCGAGATCTGGCAACAGGGGACGAGGACGGAGCCTCGACTCGACTCTAAAAACGAGCCGTGCGTGTGCAAGCTTGCAAAGCGTGTGTGCACGTCCGTGTCATCTCGGCGCAAGCGCCCTGCGTAGGCAACGACGCAGAGAGCCCGCCGCCGAGAGAAAGACAACACGGCGGCCGCGAGCAGCGGAAGACGACGACGGTGAGCGAACGACGCAGCACAGCACGGCCAGGGCCGCGGGAGAAAGAGAGAGCGAGAGGCAAGAGCATTACACGACAGCGCCCCCTGCGTCCTCGTTCCTCTCTCGCGCTCGCGCTCGTTGCTCTCAGCGAGTCGAGACTGGCGAGTCGCGCGGCCGAGCGCACGAGAAGCTCCAGCAGCTGCAGCGTGCGAAACTCCCCCAGGAGCAGCAGCGACAGCGAGGCCCCGAGAACAGCGGTACCCGTGCGGCCAGCGGCGCAAGACCCACCCGAACGAAGAGAGTTGCGTCGTCGCTTAGGCCCGGGGCCAGCGAGCGCGGGCGCGCGCCACTCAGAACATGGAGGTCCAGGCGCCCCCTTGTAGCCTCGCCTAACCACGACGACGCTCCGAACGCCAAGCTAAGTACTCGAGTGAGCCCGTCGTCTTCGAGCACGCCCCCCGCGACGATGGAGCTGCGCGTTGGCAACAAGTACCGGCTCGGTCGCAAGATCGGCAGCGGCTCCTTCGGCGACATTTACCTAGGTAAGTGTCCCCCGAGTCGCGAGAAACGGCGCGCGATCTTCTTTTTTTGTCCTCTTTAATTCGCGAGCTCGCCCGCAGGAACCAACATTTCGACTGGCGAGGAGGTGGCCATCAAGCTGGAATGCATCAAGACCAAGCACCCCCAGCTCCACATCGAGTCCAAGTTTTACAAATTGATGCAAGGTGGAGGTGAGTAAGCCCCTGCCTTGGGTGCATCATTCTCATTGAGCTTCGCTCAGCTTTCTCTAGAGGCTTTAGTTGTACTGTTGTTAATATTGACAGAGGTATTGTTGCTACTATGCCAGCCTTTTGTTATGCCATCTTTGTCTCGGCACTGAATAACAATATTAGCTTTGTGCTTCCTCTACACGTGTATCCATTGTAATTTCAATTATGTCTGTTTGTGCAGTTGGTATTCCAACGATAAAATGGTGTGGATCAGAGGGCGATTACAACGTTATGGTAATGGAACTCCTAGGACCGTCGCTGGAAGATCTCTTTAATTTTTGTTCACGACGATTCTCCTTAAAGACTGTTCTCCTACTTGCTGATCAACTGGTAAGCTGCTGCTTTCAAGTTTGGAAAACAACTTTGAATCTAGAGCATTATGCAATTTTGGTTTCTATGTCATTCTAGTTCTTTCTTTGTTTTATTTTTTGTGAAAAAATTAATTTTTGTAATAAGTGCTGGTTGTAACAAGGTTTTACAGTAAATTATTATTCATTTGAACTTAATAAGAGCAGTGATGAAATAATTGCTAAAAACAAATATATTTTTTTCCTTGCAGATATGTAGAACAGATTATATACATAGTCGTAACTTTATTCATCGAGATATCAAACCAGATAATTTTCTGATGGGGCTGGGAAAAAAAGGCAATCTTGTGTATATTATAGATTTTGGGCTGGCTAAAAGATATCGAGATGCAAGAACCAACAAACATATACCATATCGGGAAAATAAAAATTTAACTGGTACAGCGAGGTAAAGAATATATGCTTTATATTCTTACTAATTTATTTTGATATAGTAATTAAATTTGTTCATTTCTGATTTCGATAGATACGCAAGTGTCAACACTCATCTTGGGGTGGAGCAGTCCCGAAGAGATGATCTTGAATCACTAGGGTACGTACTTATGTATTTCAATCGAGGAAGTCTCCCATGGCAAGGTCTGAAAGCAGCAACAAAAAGACAAAAGTATGAGCGCATTTCAGAAAAGAAGATGTCCACGCCCATTGAAGAATTGTGCAAAGGTTATCCAGGTAAGAAAATAAAAACATTTATTCTAAAACCGTTTGCTTGACAACGTAAATAACATTATTTTTACTACAGTGGAGTTTGCAACGTACCTGAAATACTGTAAAGATCTGCGATTTGAAGACAAGCCCGATTACTCTTACCTCAGACACCTCTTCCGGACCCTGTTCCACAGTCAGGGTTTCACGTATGATTACGTGTTTGACTGGAACATGCTCAAGTTTGGTAATGCAAGGCAGCCTCCGGTGCCGATGGCACAGCAGGCAGCGGCACACTCGCAACCGGCCACCAATCAGGCGGTGTTACCTTCGGGGACTAACAACGACCAGGAGCATCGACCGAGGTCAGTATTATATCTCCGTTCGCAGTTAACGCGGATGAGAAAGAGTTAGAGAGAAAATGAAAAAGAGAGGTAAAGTACCTCTCAATGCGCTTCTGGTCTTGATGATGCAATAAAATCAGCAGGAAAGCCACGACGAGCGTTCCCTGCAACGAACGTCCCTTGCGTGTTTATAAATAGTTTGGTCATCTTATTGCCATGAGCGCACTCTATTCTCGGCGGCCTGGGTCAATGAATCGGCCGAATGAAAATGGCTGCGCGTATGTAGAAGCTAGAAAATAGTATACCAATCGAGATGAGTATCATTCATATTTTTTTTCTTTTGGCTTATTTTCTCAACAAAGGATTGACGGAATTTTTTTCCAGCATTGTACATGAATATCCGATTGAGCATCATTCGCTATAATGGTCGCTTATTATCGCCAAACTGTACTTATCTGTACTTTTTGAATTTTTTTCGCTTTACTGTATTCAAACTAATTTCAATTAAGAATTTTTCTTTTTATTGTTTTTTTTTTATTGGTTTTTAAGTAATTAAAGTCACCGAATTTGTAGATTAGAAATGGTATTTCTAACGATTTTGTTATAACATCATTAACCAAAACTGTTGAGTTCAATTAAAATTAGACGATTTTATAAAAAAAAAAAAAAAAAAAATCGATACCTTCGATACTGTGTGTATTGTAATAAAAACAGTGTATCACATTATTGGAACATAAAACGAAGTTTATATTAAAAAAAAAAAAAAAAAAAATCAATTCATTCAGTAATTTATTATCCTAGTGTGATTAAGCGGAAAGCGTAAATTTTCCCTTGACCATAACTTGTTTTCTTTATTTTATTTTAAAACTTATTGTCACAGCTAGCGGCTAGTCTTTAAGTTCATTGGGGAAAAAAACCCGAAAAAATGAAACCGAAAAATTAAAGCAAAATAACTTTCCCACGATTTTATTAATCATCATCGAGCTCGCGCGCGCATGTTTACGCAGTATAATTCTTTTTGTCTGTGTTATTGTAACGGTTGATGCATTGATAAAAAAAAAAGCAAAGCAAAGAAGGGCGCATGTGAGTTGACCTCCCAAGTTTCAGGCCACATACGCGCCAGTGCCTGGCGAATGCGTCTGGGGCCGGAGTGGGCGCTGCGATTGTCGGCACCTCGGGTCGCAGGCAGCAGAACAAATTCGACAACATGGAGGCGCGCGGTGAGCAGATCGACAATCAGGACAAGAGTGAACTCCAAGGTAAAATACAACAATTGTACCAACAGTTCTACGCGACTAGCGAGACGCAGCACCAGCAGATTCAAACTTCCGCGAGCGAGCGTAAGCCCGTTACGGTCTCGGCCTGCGAGCCGCCAAAATTTGTCCCCTGTCATTTTAGTACTTTTAAGTCCGCCCGAGGCCTCGATCCAAGATCCCTCGACCTCACGAGTCTTAGCTTAGGACATCGCGACTACGGAACAGGTCATCATCGAGCCGATCGTTACCAACAGCACCAACAGCAGCCCAATCGTGAACCAAGCCCTATCGATCCGGAGCCGAGGCAGCATGACAAGCAGAGTTATTTTTTTCATGGGCATAAAACTGAGAAAGACCTAGATCGCGAGCTGCTCGGATTCTGTACGAGCGACGAGTATAAAAACAAGGCTACAGCCCAAGCACAAACGCCGCAAGCTTCCAGCACCATGAATTGCTTTACCAGCACCGAGAGAGAGCGGGGCTCCACGGATAATAGGCAGACAATGGAAAGTTGGTCGAAACAACGACCTCGGCCACACTCGGGCAATGTCGAGTTTACCGAAAAAGAGGGCGAGATCTTTCGCAAGAGCAGCAACGAGCTATTGCAAGAGACCTCTGTCATAAAGAGGCGAAACCTGTCGTTCCGCAACAAGGAGAAGAATCACAGAAGCCTCGAGTCGCTCGAGAAGAACTTTGATTCACCAGCCCCTGATGCACGCAGTTTGGACCTTCTACCGGATGATCGTCAGAATATGGGGCTCTTCCATGCCAAGCAAAAGAGTCTAGACTCGACGGGACACAAAAGCACCGGAGGCGGAAGGTCTCGTCCCAGTATTTTCCAGAGAATCGGTCGCAGCCTTAATTTTTTAGCCAAAGATCGCAGCAGGAGCATCCGGGAGCTCCCTAAGCGTGAAGATGGTCAGCTGACGAGTGTCAACTCGCTGCAGTGCCTCGCAACAAAACCCCCGGTCACCAGTTCCAGTCGACATAACACAATAACCCGCAGAAACGAGCTAGATTTTTTTGGTCAAATTACGAGCCAGACTGAGGAACTCATGACGCAGAATCGAGAGGTTCGCCCTGAGGTCGCTGATTCGCGAACTCCCAGTCTGGGTCGACAGCAACAAGAGCCCAGCGACAACAGCGGTAACAAAGACAGTCTGGAAATTGGCTACTCCGTAAGCCAGCTTGGCAGGCAGTGCAAGCAGTCCAGCCTCGAGAAGGATAGCCAGCAGATTCAGCAGTGCCAGCAGAACGGAGACTATGCCGAGAGCTGGGAACGCTGCCTCGGTTGGATCAAGAAAGTGGATTTGGATGCTATCAGTCACAGTACTAACTCGAGCGGCTCGTTCGGTCACTCCAAACCCCAAAGCAAACTTGACATCATAAAGGGCATACTCTTCGACATTTTTGTTTGCATTTGCATCTAACTTGTCACTTTGTTTTCGATACTAATCTACTATTTAGATGACTTTTTCTTACAAAAGCGCAATAATTTCTATAAAATTCTTTATAAACCGTATATCGCACTTTCTATGATGTCCCACTAAGGCTGAATAGTCCAACTATTTTTATTAACTCACGTACTACATAATTTAATGTTACATACATGCTAGTTTTACGCTTCTTTCGTAGAATTTTAATGATTTTAATATTATGCGCTACGTAATTATTTGTAATAGTTTATTTTTTATTGTTACATTACGTCTGCGTCAGGTCCGGAATTTATCATTTAGAAATTATTTTAGCGGTATGCAAAGTGCAAAACACATACATCATCTGAATTGAGAATTTGATGAAAACGGAGTGTCTACGGAATGTCGAAAAAGAACATTTGCTTGTTATTTTTTGCTTTGAAAAATGCAGTTTTTGCTTTTTGCGCGAATAGCACCTTTTAGAAAAAATAATGCTTCAAAAAATTTTTCATAAAAATTTCATGCAAACTCCAATGAGACATCCAACGATTATTCTTAATTTGTTGTGTTCTTATTTAAAATCAAGTACTGCCATTCGATCAATTAATTCATTATATGTTAATTGATACAGACTGATTATAAACTATAATAGACTGATAAAATCAAGGCAATGCAATTAATTTTCATAACAGTCCTTTTAACGTCTTATCTGTTAATTTGTAATATGCTACACGACTTTGATCTCATTATTAATTGGTCAATTTTAAATATTAATTTCAATTTGAGATGAATTCTGTAAATTTTTATTGCTAATATTTTTAAGTAAAACTTAATGATTATTTACTTCTGTAAATTACATTAACGCACGTACGATTACATAAATTTTAATGTCTGGATTGGGCAAGAATGTATTAAAGCTTATTTTTAACGAATCGCATGCTTCATCAAATTACAATTGTAAAAGTAGTGAATATAGCTCGAAATACCTAATATAAGTTTTGGTTTAATACGGTCCAAGTTCCTGGTCATTTGAAATCAACGTCTTGCTCAGTCCTGACAATCATCAACCTCACGCTCTTCATTGAACAGCTGTTTGCACGAACGAGACCATTCTTATTGAGCCCCATTGAAAATAGTGTTCACTGTTGTAAAGTCAAAATGTTTTCCTGTGGTCTTGCAAAGGAAAGAAACTAAAATTGAATGCGAGAGAATGAGTGCGAGTGAGAGAAGGAGTAAGTGTGTAAGAGAGAGTAAGAGTTTAATATTACACGCGAGCCGAGGGAGACATCGTGTTAAAAGAGAAAGCGCGAAGATAGAGAGATTGCAAACAAAGAGAAAGATAGAATATCGGTTCAGTTTTTACCAAAGTTTAGGTAGAAACAATAGTCATACGTGCTCCTTGTATAATTTCTGCGACTCTTGATCGAGCGAGTACTTTCGTTTCTCTTTGAGCTTTTGTCGTCTCGCTCGCCCGCACGCACGCATACCGTCCGTTAACTGAAAGAGCACAATCAAAATCCAGCCGCACGTTTCGAAAGACCTCTGCTTTTTTTTCTTGTTACATCGCCATATCATTTATAGATCTTGTAAATTGTATCAGAGACATATCTAGTGGGCGTCTTTTTCGAAAAGCGTGACTGGCTTTTGTTAAAGAGAAACTAAAATATTTCAGAGATAACTTATTTGGTTTGTTACCATCATCGATTCAAAAGACTGTCATCGTAGCCTGCTCACTTCCTACGCACACGCATATTACGTTGTTTTTTTCTTTGTTTTCTTTTGTTTAATTTCTCTCTATTTACCTCATTTTTTGATAAGTTTTTTCTTTTCCGATATACATTCTTCTTTGTGCCACATCTATTGTAATAACATACAAAATATGGCTTGTTCTATATAATGAAGCTCAGAAGAAAGTAGAAATAAATGTTTTTCCATTCAAGGACTGGCCTTTTTTTATTTATTCACACCACTCGTTTTCACACACTTTTGCATCCCAACGTATCAAAATTTTCTCTCCCACTTGGCTTGAATGGAAAAACCCACGGGATAAAAAAAAAGGCCCAACCGGTTCCTTCGAGATGTAATCACATTTATTTTTCTTGATTTTTTTTAAATTTCTTTTTTTTTCTGTTTTTGTTTAAACAATATCATCGTGTATTTCATGGCATATTTGTATTATCCGTTTATGCACTTGATAGAAACTCTCAGACGAACCGGAGGCCTGTTTTGTTATTGATATCAGATTTTTGTTTTTATTTAATTCATCGATTATTAAGATATCAGTATCGTCGCTGTTTCAAATTTTTCATTGTATCGTATACATTTTCGCATATTTTTCATGCAACAGTGCCGTATTTTTGCATTAACATTTACTATCTTGCTTGTTCGTTAATTTTTCCATTTCAATGGCCAAGCGTGAAAGAACGTCCTTGCCGTCATCTATATAATTTATAAACAAAAAAAAATTGATGTAATATGTTTTCATTATTTTAACTTGATTTTTCGCTTTAGTAGCCGTATTTATATTTAATATAAAACAAATTGTTAAAATGTGTGATTTTCTCAATTTTATGCTCTAAGAGACGGCGAGACAAATATTTCTTTTTCATGCAGTTCCGTTAAAAAAAAAAGCAAATTCGAAGATTTAAAGCGCATTTCAAGTTTCGTAATCATTAAGCAAAAGTAATGTCTGCAACGGAAGCTCGATACACGCTAGTGCCAACATAATTGCAATTTTTAAGTGGTGTGGGGTAAATTACGGTGGGTATAACGTACAACCTATTTTCAGCAGTCTTTATTCTTTTGAGTGACCTTTAATATAACACTATTCTTTTTTTATTCTTTATGTTGCATATTTCTTCTCATTTTTTTTTTGTTTTTTTTAAACATTGCGTTTAAAAATTTTGTTTTTCTACTTTATATGGTATGTAAAAATAAAAGTATTTTGATATTCTATGTTTCTTTTTCTTTAGTAAATAGTTTCAAAAATTGAAATTCAGTATTTGTTTGTGATTGTTAAATTTTTCTGGCTGGACGATTTTTATATAAACAAACTGTTGGTATAAGATTTGTATTATAAATATTCACATAACTTATTTATTTGTTCATCATTTCATTAAAAAATCTTCATCTTATCATATTGATCTTTGAACCATAAATTTTCTTTTAGAAAAGTAACTTTTTTATACATATATATATATATATACATATATACGTACATATTTCTTAAGCAATACGTTTTTAAAACACCCAACTGCTTGCATATATGATTAACAAACTGCGAGAAGATATTCTTCCTGAGTTATCGACAAAAAGCATCGCGCGCAAAGATCTAGACTTCTCGAAACAAAGAGTCCTAAATGATAATTCAGCGAGAAAATCTTTGCGGAGAAAGGAGAAATATAAAAAAAAAAAAGTGTGCGCTCTCTATTCCGTGTACTGGCAGAAGCTCTTGCGCCGTCTCACACGATATTTTTGATGATGTCTTTCAGTGCCGGGCGCTATCGGCCAGGAGCGAAGGGTCAGCGTGAGACTGACGCACCGCGGTAATCCGGCGGGAGCCATCGGTGAAATGCCACCAAAGTCCAAGTGAGTTGCTTATACCTTTACATTTCTATTTTCGTTGCACTCTGTTTACGGGTTATTAGTTCTAATCCTGGTATTTATTGCCGTTTCTTGCTGCTTGAAGTTTCATCTTTTCAAATTGATAATTCGATTTAAGAACCTTGCGCATTTCCCTAGTAAAATTGTTTTTCTTACTAAAGTACTTTAAAGAACTCGGTAAACGGCAGAAGATACTAGATACTAGATTTATTCATATAAAGATGTTAAAAACGTAAGTCTGGGAAATATTGCTTGAAGGTGTTGGTATGTAGATGTGAAAAATTAAAAATGCGAAAGTGAAGATGTTTTAATTCTCATTAGTTACTATAAATTTTATAACTATTGCGTAACTCGATTTAATTAAGTACACGCGAATCTCGAATTAATTCACTTCCGCATAGAATACAAAAGTAGATGATGTTACGCAGTTATTTAAATTAATCAATCAATAATACTTCGATTATTAGTACGTATTGCCTTTGTTAAAATGTTTTGGCAACTGCGTAACTTTAATTTTAAATACTTTCGTACCGTGGCATAGCACTTTTATGCGATTCTCAATTTGATGTACGAATTTCTTTATATTGCCTTCTGAAATTTTTAAGTTCAATTTTCATTTGCATTCTTATCTGTGCAATGTTCGTATTTTTATAGATGAATTTTATTAAAGTTTTTTATACGACAGATCTAACCAAAGGTTTCTAAAAGCTAAACTTTAATTGAATCATCTTAGAAGTGATAATTACCACTATGGTAATATATTTTTGTATGCAAGATTTTATAAAAACGGAAAAATGTCATCCTTCTTACTATATTCAAATAAATTAATATTTATATACGATTAATTAACTTAGACAGTTTTAATATTTTGGGTATCTGAAAGTACTTATCTCTAAAATTATGGTCAGAAAAAATTTCAAAAATGCATTAAGCTTTTAAAAGCACTAATTAATCAGTATTTACTAATATTTGAAAAGCTATTATAATTAACAAAGTAGTGGAAATGAAACGTAAACTTGAGTTTAATTGTAGGTAATTAATTTCTGCATGCAACAAAGCCTATTAACAAACAGTAATCGGTGCTATAAGGGATGAAAAAAAATATCGTCAAAATTTTTTATAATTTTTGCTTTTTGTCTTTCCAAATATTAATGTTTTTCAATTCTATCAGCCCATACGGCTTTGTCTCTTGTACTCTTTACCTCTTTTTGTAAAAAAAAAAAGCAAAACAAAACAAACCAGAGCAATTTTTTTGTGACAAAAACTTTTTTGTATATTTTTTTCGTTGATTTTTCAGGTAGGCCAAAATATAGTGGGCTTAAATAAGCATGTACACACACGGCGGGCGTTTTTACGCGCGCGATGCAAGTACGTAAATTCCAAAAAAATGACATTGAGAGAAAACAGAAAGAGAGAAACAATGAGGTGTTACAGAGATAATACACTAAAACAAAGCGAAAAAAATGAGAGGGGCGACATTTTCTCGTTGGCAGGAATGAATGCTGCACCAAAACCGAGAATCACGTGTTCCTGTGCCACGGTAGAGAAAACCACTTACTGCCGATGCGAGCAAACCTTCTCAACTTTGCTTTTTCGAATTCCTATATGAAGGGCGCTAAATGCGCGCGTGCAATTCAATTAATTGCCTTGTCGGGTAGTCGAAGCGATATCAGCACGATATTTTTATAGATTCCTTTTTTTTTGAGAAGCAACCATTTTTGTAAAAAATGAAATCAACACTAGAGTTATGCATGTGTAAAGATACGACGTCGGAAGTCTTTTCTTTTTTGTTTTTTCCCTCAGCTAAATGCGTATTTTTAGCTACGACGCAGTTATTGACATTTTTTATGTTTTTTTTTATTATATAAAAAAATTAAGGTTTGATGATAAGCCAATAGCGTGTAAAAAATAAAAAAGCACTTTTTTTATTTTATATAATATAGATATTACTCGATGAAATTTATGACACAAAAGAGATTCTTTATTCTTCGTTAATTTAAAAGCTCGCAAGAACGTTATGATTATAACACTTTCTTTTTACCTGTTAACAGTCTTACTTCATTATAAAAATGCTAACAAGTAAGAAGAAATATTTTAATTTCTTGATATCTCTTTTAGAATCAATAAATAAATTTATACCGCAATTATATTATGTAACTAATTTTTTGACTAAAAAAAAAAGTTTTCAAATACCAACACAAATTTAATCAAAAGTCTTCATAAACGATTAAAATTAATTCGTAATTGAGGAAGAAAAATAATTTGTTACTTTTATAACTATATAAAAATGATAAAAACGTAGCTTTAGTTATTTTATATACTTTTAAAAATATTATTATACATTTTGAAATACTTACCTTAAAAAACTGAAATAGAAATATTTATTTGAATTATAAAAGAACTCGAGTATGAGGCAAAATCAATATGGCATAATCAAGAATAAGTGTATAAATAATAGGTTTAAAAAAATCATATCGTTCAAAATCAAGTTGAAATCTGACAATTACCGAAAAATTATGAAATTAGCCAAACATTGTAATTCTTCGCTTAACGATATAAAAATTTAAATGCTACTTGTATTCTGTATATTGTACTAAATCAGTTATTTTGTGCAGCAAAGTAATTGTATTCTTTTCACTAGTTGTACCTTTAGTTTAATCGTGTGTATAAATACTTTCCATATAATTGATGGAGCTGTCTACAATTTAAATGTAACTGTAAGTGCAATTGCAAGAATGTCTTAAACATGTAGTCGCAGTAGACGACTTTAATTTTTCGCTCGTATTGTCAGATTGATGACTTATCGGTGGCGCGCTAATGTCGCTATTTTTTTCTGTGTCTTTTGTTTTGGAAGCGCCAATGCGACGGCTATGGTAGCACCCACCCTGGTGGCCAGACGGGCAAGCGTACAGCACAACAAGTAAGCCAGCCCCAGGCTCAACACCATCATCAACAGCCGCAGCAGCATCAACTGGCCAGTAATCGATGCAGCCGCAAATAATCCGGCAGAGTGTGCTAAACATTGAACGTTGAACTTTCGAAAGCTCTCTGCAAGCTTCACGGAATATATAGTGCCCCCAAGAGAGAAGAGAGAGTGTGCGGTTTTTTTTCAATGGCACGCCTACGGAAGATATGCATATAAATACAAATATAAATATGAATTTATAAATATAAATCTATAAATAGTTAGATAATGAAACGATTAGGACAGATGATGGTAATGATTACGACACTGAAAAGCAAATGGCGTACTACTCTATTAGGAAGCTAGAGATACGAGACAAGATTTACTGAGAAAATATATAAACAAAAGGAGAAAATTGTATATGTAAATCAAGCGAGCAGATTACGCTGCTATACAACATAAACTACACATACCGGCTATCTTGCGGTTCCCTTCCCTCTTCTAACTTACCCTTCTTTTTTATACGAGATAAAAATAACTGTGTGAAACGATTCAGCCGGCAAGGCATATTTTACGTGTGCATCCGAAGCAAAAAGGGAGTGAGTGAGATGGTTGAATCTTGGCACTTTCGTGAGTGCTTTATTGCTTGCCGATGTATGAATGAGAAAGAAAAAAAAGCGAATGCATTCTTCAATGCTACTGGAAAATTCTCGTGGAAAAGTCAAAGCGTCTAGTTTGTCAATGACGCGTAGGAAATTTGTTTTGCCTTTTTATATAGATTTTTACGTGCTTTTAAGAAAGCATCGCAAGTACATGTGCAAAAATACTAGCCTTGCCAGCGATGAGAGAACTCAACGTGAACAAAATCATAAACGAAAAAAATTGTAAAAAAAACGGAAAATTTATATAAAAACCAGCCCTACATTCACATTTCAACGAGAATTTTCCGATTTGAACGCTGTGCGAGCGTACGCTTGAGCTGTTAATATAATCGCCTTTCTTGTTCTCGCAGCTAGTGCTCGTGTAAAAAAGGATAAGGAAAAGCATTACAAGAAACCACTAAGTCCCTGTACGCATGTTTAAGAGATTTTGTATTAATTGTGCCGCACATCTGCTCTTAAAGTTGCAGAGACAAATTTTTACAAAGCAATCGAACGAAACCGCGCTTTCACATCATTCTTTCGTGATAAAGTAATCGCTCATTGCTTTCGGACCCGGAATATTTTTCGCGCGTTATTTTTTAATATATAGCCAGCGCGAATCCGGAGTTTTTGCAGGCTTCTTTCATTAAAGCAAAAGTGAACTCGCGATCGCACCGTTTCGTTTGAAGTGCTTTGTATTTTGTAAAATGATAACATGGTATAGACAACATTGCGACAAAAATTTGTGAAACTGTATTGTGTGAATGTTAGAATCAAAGACGATGATTATTCAACGAAAATAATAAAAAAACATGAAAACGCTAAAAGAGTTATCATTCAAAATTACATATTTTAACTTGGCAGTGGAATGTTTAGAATTAAAAAGTTATGTCATTGAATGGTATCATATACTTTTACCTTTGATAGTAAAAATAAACTATATTTCGTAAAATTGAAATCATCTATTGTAAAAATTTTAAATTCAATTGCCAAAATCAAACGATCCATTTTTCCTATGATTCCTTTCAATTAAATTTCATTTATATATTTTCTCTTCTAAAAATGATTCTTATTTTCTAATATGAGTAAAAATTAAAAATTACCACCATGAGAAACAAACGAGATACGTAACGTGAAAGAATATTTTTAATAACGTTATTATCGTGATTTTTGATTATTTGAAAATTACTTTGTATAAGAAAACTATTGTTTCGTAATAACATGAAATTTATATTTTAAGTTAGAAAAATTTTTAAATTATTACAAATGTATTAAAAATCACGAAGATTACATTACTAATCAAAATGGCGTACAAAGACTAGTTTTGTTTAAAAATATGTAGATTAAAAATTATGTAAAGTACAAATATAAAAATTCATTTTTGAAACTTTTTATCTAGTAGAAAAAAAAATTATGTTATAAAGTTTTGTATTTATATTAATTCATTTGGATACTGTATTTTACATTAATCATCGATTTCGTATTCACATCACTTGTTTATTTAGATAATGATATAGATACATTTTTTTCTAAAATACGAGTAACTTATGCTTTTGAATATGAAACAAACTGAATTATGTAAGGTACTAATAAAGATTAGATACTGAAATTTCGATAACGACAATTCTTATGTAATATTGAAATGTGTACTGAATGTGTATCACTTGCAACAGTCATTTATGTATTCTGTATCAAAATTACCGTGACGTATAATTAAGTAAATTATGAAGTAAAATTATTTGCTTATGTAAAACATAAAAAAGATTGATTTATTTTTGATCAATGATGCTATACAAATTCAGAATGGAAATTTTGGAATTTATCGCAGCACACTCGTTATTGATTATGTTGCGAGAAAACCGCCTTCAACTGGAATTCCAGCGCCTGTAGTCATTGAACTATGGTCGCTGAGTAGAAACACCACGGCATAAATTACCTCGTCCACTTCTGCAATTGAAAAGAATACAAATTAGTGAATGAAACGTTTGAAACTTATAATGTTTAAAATTCGTAGTGACAATATTTTTAGCCTAATAAGTGTGCTGTTTTCTTAATTTTTCAATTCCACTGATATTTAATAAAAACTCTAATTTTACAAATTATACAAAATCTTGTCTAGAATTAACTTTTTAAAACCAGATTTTAATTAAAATAATAATTTGGTCAAAACAAAAGTAAACTTACCTGCAAATCGACCAAGAGGAATTCTGCTGATCATTTCTTCGGCTTTTGCTGGATCACTCCATCCTAATTTACCCATTTCAGTCATAACCACAGTAGGATTTACCGTATTTACTCGAATATTATGTGGTCCAAGCTCTAAAGCCATGCCTCTGAAAAGGATAATTCAGACTTATGTTATATTGTATTTTAGCTTTATAATGTACTAAAATTACTTTTATTTACATAAAATTTATTAACGAAAATATTTTTTTTTATTTTGTCTTAAATTAACGATAAATTTAATGACACTTACTTGGTTAACTGATCTACTGCTCCTTTTGAAGAACAATAAACCGAATGATCTTTAATAGCTATGTGACTGCATTGGGACGAAACGTTGACAATACTTCCAGGAACTTTTCTTTCAATCCAATGTTTGGCGATAATTTGCGAAATATTGAAAATGGATTTTACGTTGACATCAAAAGTAAGATCAAAATCGTCTTGCGTAAGGGAAATGAAAGGTTTCAAACATGCTACACCAGCATTGTTAACGACCAAATCAATCGGCAAGGCTTTTTTAACTGCTTTTTGAGTTTCATCCCAATTTCTTAAGTCTACACATACCGCTTGAATTTTTGGATCTTTTGCAACTAATTCGTCGAGATTCTTTTTGGTCTTTGATATCGCAATTACCGTTGCCTTATATTTTGATAAGTGAAGTGCAAGGTCTTTTCCAATACCTGATTATCAAAGAAAAATAATATTTATTACTTTTATAAAAGAAGTTTTTCATTAATTTGCAAATTATAAGTTATAAAATACGTATATACTTAAAATTTATAATCCAAATATTTTTAACATTAAAAAAATTTCTGTTAAAAATTGAAAAAGTTACAATTGATTTCATACGCATTTAAACTGTAATAACTCTTAATAGAAAAACGACTGTAGTTTCATGGCTGAGTCAGTTAATTTGAATCGTTGAATGTTTATGTATTTGTAGAAAACACGCACATCATTACAAAAATACGTTATGTACTAATTTATTTAATACAGTCACATTAACGTGTTTATTAAAAATAAATTCAATTTTTATTACAACTACTAAGAAACCAATTTTGCAGAAATAAATCGTTACCTTGCCCTGCTCCTGTTACAAGTATTCGTTTTCCTTCGAAACTGATATTCATGATCAATTCTGTTCTCGATCAATTCGCGAACTCACAACTTGTAACAGCCTCTCCTTTACTTATAGACTAAAAACTCAGCTGATATTCATAGAATGGTAGTATGTAACGAATGCTACAGAAGGGGGAATAAACGTCACAAACGCGAGAAAACGATGGAGGGGGAAAAAAAGTTCAGATAAAGTAAGACTAACCAAAGTTTTACTTCATAAAATCTGACATTGAAAGAACGAGTTTTCGATGAATTTGCATTAATGCTAATTAATGCTCGTATATTTATAATATAGATTAGTCATATAAAAGTAATTTGTCGTGTAAAACAAGTTATGTAGCAAGGAATCCACCGTCCACTGGAAGTCCAACACCGGTTATCATTGTGCTTCGATCGCTTAAGAGGAATACAATTGCATCTACTACTTCCTCTATCTCTGTAAAATGAAACAATCAATTATAACTTAGAAAAATGAATACCGGTTTTAATTATATTAAAGGAGATATCTTAAAATTGTTTTCATGAATTGCTATAGTATAATAGATAAATGTTATTGTTGATCTTATGTAAATGGATTATAAATGGATCAACAGATAAAAAATTTATCTTACTAATAGCACTCGTACATTATAATACTATGCGTAATACTTGTTGCAGATCAGAAATTTAATCTCAAATAAATAATAACTCCCGATAACTTATCAATCTCATGTACCTGCAAATCTTCCAAGCGGAATCTTACTTTTCATTTCATCAGCCCTCTGTTTATCTTTCCAAATTTCCCTTCCTAACGCCGTCATGACGACTGTTGGTCGCACAGAATTTACTCTAATATTGTGTGGTCCTAATTCAAGCGCCATTGTCCTTAAAAAAAAAAACATTTAAACGTAAACTCGGATTTTAAAAGTTTATTAAATTCATCCAAGAAGATTTTTCTTACTTGGTTAACATATCCACAGCCCCCTTTGAGGCGCAGTAAACAACATGATCTGTAAGCGCTGCGCGGCAGGCTTGTGAGGACAAATTGACGATACTCCCCGGTACCTTCCTTTTGACCATGTTTTCTGCCACCACCTGAGAAACATTGAGCATCGCTTTGACGTTAACGCCAAAAGTGAGCTCATATTCTTTTTCCGACGCGGTCAGGCATGGTGCATTGATAGACACTCCAGCATTGTTCACGAGAAGATCAACAGGGAGGACACTTTTTACAGCCTCCCTTGTCTGATTCCAGTCGAGTAGATCGGCGTATATTGTTTGGATCTTCGGATCTTCTTTGGCGAGTTGAGCGAGATTTTCTTTGTTTTTTGACAGAGCAATGACGGTGCCATTGTATTTGGATAAACGAAGAGCTAAGTCTTTGCCTATTCCTGAATTTAGTAGGATTTTGTTATAAATAATAATAAACGAATCATCAGCAGTTACGTTATATTACTTATATTATGTTACGTACCTTGACAGGCACCGGTTACAAGAATACGTTTATTTGCAAAAGAAATGTTCATCGTGCCTCACGATAATAACTGAGCTGTAAAATTTAATTGTCCAGGACTTTTATTGTCGTATCGATAATTGAAGAGGGGTGACGATAATATTCCAGATAAAATATATTTTTAACGGAAAAATAAATTACATTTATCTCACTTATCATTGATAATCGAGCGATGATCAAAGCTAAATTAGATGACTTTTGCATTAAAAAGATTATTTTTCTTCAAAACCAATTGATATCAAATCAAAGATTTGAAAAAAAAGGAGGGGCCCTCAATAAAAATTTAAAGAGTTCGATTTAGATTTTACTTCTTGAAAATATTCTAATAAAATACAAACTACAACTAAAAATAAATTTAAAAATTATTTTATTTATTTAAAAAGCTGAAATACAGTATACAATATTAGATTTTAATGTATTGAATATCCTCCGTCAATGACGGTACTGGAGCCAGTCATCATTGAACTTTTATCACTCAAAAGGAATGCTATGGCGTCCACTACTTCACACGGTTCTGTAGAAAAAGAACATTACGTTTTATTAACATTAAAGGACAAAATTTTTAGATGTTCCGTAATCCTGAATAAGTAAATGTCAAAGTAGAATATAAAAAATGTACCGGCGAAACGGTCCATAGGAATTTGAACCCTCAAAGTTGCAGCTTTAGCCGGATCACTCCAGTTTGCTTTTCCCATTGCCGTCATAACAAGAGTCGGGTTGACAGTGTTGACCCGAATATTTTTGGGTCCCAACTCCAAAGCCATGACTCTATAAAATAAACATAAACTTTCATCCTTTCGACAAAACCAATCGTTTTTAATAAATGTCAGTTTCACCAACTTCGTCATCATGTCCAAAGCAGCTTTTACAGAGCAATAAATCGCGTGATCTTTCACGGCGCACAGACTAGCGACCGACGAAAGATTGACGATGCTCCCAGCAACTTTTCTCTCAATCATATTTGCCGCCACAATCTGCGACACGTTCACGATCGCTTTTAGGTTCACGTTGAAAACGAGATCAAAATCGTCCGGTTTCACGGACAGGAAGTCGTCCAAAATCGCGATGCCCGCATTGTTGACGAGGCAGTCTATCGGCAAGATTTTCTTCACCGCCTCTCTCGCGGCATTCCAGTCTTGTAGATCCACGCATACCGTCTGAATCTTGGGATCCTCTTTGACCAACGAGTCTAGGTTCTGCTTCGTTTTCGAAAGAGCGATCACGGTACCATTGAATTTGGAGAGTCGCAGCGCTGTTTCTCTGCCAATGCCTGAAAAGAATAAATGTTTTGGTTGCCAAGAAGTATGGTTTTGTGGAAAATAAGAAAACAATTATTCATTCTGCATTCATTCAAGCCGGTCCTTTACATAATAGTAACTAGATTTTTGTTTCGTAATAAGGCTTGTCTTGTAAGGAGGAGTCGCCTTACAAGTTTTAAACATAGGCTCTTTAAATGTTTGCAAGAAAAATCGATGATATTTAAATGTTCAAAATCCATTTACTGTTCAATTCAATTTTTATTAAAAGAAATTGAGAGATCATCGTTGATTATTATCATATAAAAAAAACTGTTAAGGATTACAATGCACCTCAATTCAAAATTTATTACCAAACCATTTCAAGTCGGAAGAATAGTGAACATTTATTACGCAAAGCAGTTTATCGTTATTTTAAAAATCAAAACTTATCACATTTGATTAGAATAATTTTTTACTTTAATCATTTTATTTTTTGCGACTTTTGAATTAGAATATGACAAATTCAAAAAAAGTGTCTTTATTCGATTTTTAAAATTTAATAAAAAAAAAAAATAAATAAAAAATAACAATCTTTCTTTTTAGACTTGTATATTATAAACTTAAATTTTTTTGTTTTATTTTTTTAAATCGTTTTTATACATTTACATGAAAAACTAAATTATTTAATAATTGTCCTACCTTGGCCAGCCCCCGTAACTAAAATTCTCTTCCCTTCAAAGCTGATGTTCATGATTGCACAGAAAACTTATGCAACAGTTTAGTCTCTACAACGCTCACCGACTGCATCGGGATATCATTGAACAAAATTTAGTACCCCAATGGGCAAATAAAATATAATCTTGGTATTAATGAATGTTGGAAGAGTAGTTAATACAGATAACATTTTTTTTTAAATTGATAAGATCAACAATAATATACTAAAGTCAAGGTTCCGATCATAATACTGGGTTGCACATAAGAATTATTTATTTAATATTTTTTGTAAAATAGTTATTTATTTTATTACTTATTGTATTTATTTAAATTATTATTAAACAGTTATTAATTTTTTTACAACATTTTTAAATTCACGATTTTGTTTATTCTTAACGATAAAGTGTTACAACGATAATTTTCTGATCGTCTGCGCGTTTTTCCTATGCGATAATTTTTATCTTTATTTTTTCATAGTGAGCTTATAAAGTTGAAATAAAAGAATTCAATTTTTTTCATTAAACAACACCGATATGTACAGCTTACATAATTTTATATCTTTATTGTTAAATAAATGAATATTTATACTATTTTTATCTTTAAAATATTCATTTTAGAACTGTAACAAAACTTATTTTTGATGGATTAATTCTGCATTCAAGCAATCTACATAATAGACACGAGCTAGTTGTTCGTGCAAAAAAAATCGTACGCTTTAACATTCTACACAATTTAACATTGATAATGAACAAATTTTTCTGACAGTATAAAAATCATGTATGAAGGAATAAAGTGGTATATTATGTAGGTACTGATATCTTAATAATTAGTTCCCTACATTAATAAATTTGATCCTAATAAATTTGATCAAATAGACAAATATACATTTTTAATTTTTTCGCGCAAATATTATTTTTATTAACTCAAATAATTTTCAATATAAGCCAGAAAACTTGTTGCCGAAACCTAAATTATCATCACATCGCGATCATCAATTTCAGACTTCACTCCAATGTGTAAAAAGCCTAATGTCAGAGGTAAATCTGGTGCCTAGCTATACCTTATGAAACGTGTTGGCATTTCTGATGTTGGTAAACGAGCAGCGCTAATGTAGTCCTAAAAAAGGAAATTGTATATAGTGGTCCGAACCGTCATCCTTGAAGCACCAATGTGTATTCCGGTTTCAGCAACATGTTTGTGAATAAAGTGTACAATTTATTATACTGGTACAATGCCACATGATAGAAAATAATAGTATATAAAAATATAACATAAAACAACCTCTTTTGGAGATTGTTTAAAAGGTAAGGATTTAATGTTCTACTAAAGCTTTATTAACTTCGTTAAAAGCTTTCTTTTGTAATCAATTTTATTTAAAAAGTGGTATTGCATACAAGTTAATATCTTACATTAGTCTCTGAAATTTGCCTAATAATAATTACTTATTACGCTACAATATTTATTAAAACGTAAATGTTATACTTTTTAGGTTAAGTTTGTTTCTAAAAAAACAATCAAAATCCGTTATCGGCTCAGTGCTCCGTTGGCATCGAATCGAGCGAATCATTCCAGAAGGTTACAATATTCGCGCACAAGATGGCCTCAGAGATTTTCCTCGGCAGTGGCGGGACGTTTCATCGAGCGCTGCTTTTTATGCTTCAACTTGGCTGGCGGTCCCGGATGAGATTACCTTTACTCATAATCATTGGGTTGATTGCGATGGACATTAGAATGCAGCTAGAGATCGATATTGAGTTTTAAATTCATGCGCTGTTACTGTAAATACTTCCCCATTGTTGAAAGCCATTCATTGACCTATTTCAAAACAAATATTAGACTGAATGCTAAGTTTAGAAACGTTCTTGATTGTAGAAGATATTGATTTTAAAGATGAAATTGTTACTAATAGAATGTTATTTTAAGTTTTGAACAAAATATTTGTATTAATGTCTTGTAAATACAACTTTATTAATGTTTATATTTAAATGATACATGTAAGAATATTTATATTAAGTTTATAAACATAATTGGATCACTACTTTAAGTACAATTTAAATACTAAGAATCAGTTACTTTTTATGATTCCATGTAAATGCTATAGATAGATTTTCTACAATTACCCACAATTTGTATTCATCAAAATATAACTAATTGCATAATGTATCATTGATAAGAAGAAACTGCTTTATAACATTAATGAAAATTGTAATTTCTGTAAAAAAAGTTTTTTTATATGACGTGGAAAGTGTGTTTTCGAACTAATGTAACAAAAATGCTATTAAAAATATTATTCATTGTAATTAGCGAATTACTATCTAAATAAATCTGCTATTTCTAAGTTAAAAAATCTCGAAAATTTTCTGAAATTCACTCCAAAAATATAAGAATATAATTTTATTCTCCCTATAGAACTTGTTTATAATAATATTTTTTAATGTGAGTAATTTATACGATTTAAAAATCATTTATAAGTCTCTTTTTTAGCTTAAAATTAAATATCTCTTTTTTTAGATTGGATTTGTTTATAATTTATAAAAAGTGATTACTTAGAAGTGAAATTCAATACAATCAATAGTCGCAAATTAATTATAGCGTAAAAACTATCACAGCGTAGGACAAAAATCACTCGTATAAAAGACAGTTTCTAGTGTACCGCTCTTACTCTAAATCTCGAGTGTCAATTAAATGGAACTGGAAAAATTGCTTTGATTTTTCTACGTTACGAAGGGAATGAAGAAAGAATGAAATAGAGACTCCAAATCCCAGAGACAAATAAGCTCTTTATTTGATTCCAACAGGAAGAGGCGAAAGTGCCGAGGGAGGGGACTTTATAAAAGCTAGGAGCTTTGAACTGCGCTTGCACTTGTTCCATAGTCGCCGTGATTGCAACATTTAAAATTTTTAAAGATGAATATTAAATTGGCATTTTTCATTTTATCGTACATTAACTTATTCAGTGTATTAGGCTCATGTGCCAAGTTTGATCCTGATAAATTGGGTGAGAATTTTTAAATAATAACGTGTTCTATTATAAAATTATTTTAAATATGTAAATTAAAGCGGTTTAATTTAAAAGAAAACAAGAGTTTTCAAGTGAAAAAATATATACCTCTTATGATAAGAGTTATTCGTGACTACTGAAATTGTTAACATTAATATTATAATAAATATGTAAATCTAAGTGCTTACTTGCTCATAAATTTCTCGATGCATTCGTTTTTTTACAATATTTAGTTTTATAATTTAAAACTTAAATCATAATTCTTATATGTCTTAAATAATAATGTTTCCAAAATCTTTTGATTCCCTTACACCAAAAATATAAATTGCTTTTTAAAACTACTAACATTGATTCGAATTGGTCGTTAGAAAGAAAAATCATTGCTTTTATGAAAGTCTTGAAGTACATAATTGCAAGACCTAATCAAATGAATCTAGACGCCGCATTTGGAGTGACGTTTGCTGAAGGTAATTAAAAAACTTTTAAATATCTTATATTTAAAGTACAACATCAATAAAAAATCTTGAACTTTTGCATCAAACAAATAATATACTTCGAGGCAATCTAATATGAAAAATAAGAAATTGTTTTTATTACTTATTTTATTTCTTTTCAGCTAATCTGCAAGCTAGTGTCTTACATAGAAATATGATGTTTTTGGATAATTACCAACGGAACCTTGTTGAAAAAGCCTTAAAACTTGCAAAAGACACGCGACAGATTATCAAACAACCTCAACAAAACCATCCGCGTAAATATATAATTTTGAACAAATTATTTTTTCTCAATAGGTTTTCTCAATCAATTCATTCCATTTTAAAAAATTACAAATTTACAATTGCGCTATTATTTAAAACTGAAGGATTAAGTTTTTTATTACAAAATTAATAAAAGCACATTTTTCACTGTATTATTAGCATAAATCTGGTTTTTATACCATTCCTTTCTCAGTCAGCGCAATAGTTAATCATCCTGAAATTTGGACGAAAACGATTTCTTGGAAAAAAATGGAAATAGGAAATGAACTCTTTCCCGATCCAGATATAACAATAGAAAAAGTAACCGATTCCATTTTTGCTGGACATCCTCGAGAGGACGAAAGCGACGTTTGTCTTACGAACTTGATTCAGCATTGTCATCTGAAAAAACAATGTAAAGATTTTATAATGCACAATGAAAATAGTACTACTGGATATCCTCTCACACATAGACTGCTAACTATACAAGTTATGAATGCTGTAAGCTGTTGAATTTTTGATAATTTTTATAAATCTATCATCTTATTTATTATTATTAAATCTTTTTATATTTTGCAGCTTTCTTGCAAAAGTGATATTACACAATTTTTTCCACACCTCAGGCTTAAATTCTGTTCATTAATTATGCAAGATCTTATAAATGTTGAAGCAACTGGTTTCCCAAATGTCAGTAAAGACTTGGCATTAGAAGAAGGTTTCTTTTACTTTACCTATTCTTTTTTTGACGTTATTCATTTATATATAATTTGAAACTTTATAATTAAAAAGTGCCTCGGTTTCTTGATTAAATCACAATAAAATAACGAGTCTTACAATGTCGTCTTGCCTTCGCTGGTTGTTTTAGAAATCAATACCAAGGAAGGCATGACGTGAAAATTATTTAAAGACCTATTTTACGGACGATAAACCATCATACTTATTTGCTCATTTTATGGAAAAATATAAACATTCTATTTATTGCAAAAATTTGGTACTCGCGTTAAATCTTAAATTGTTCGCGATTAAATAAAAAATTACATTTTTAGTATTAAAAACTTAATTTTTATTTAATTACGATCTATATAGTTTAAATATTACTTTAATATTTCAGTTTTCTTATGCGGTATGGAAGGATACACTGATTTTGTAACTGATCACTACGAACAATTAGTGCTGGATTGGCAGCATCCAAGTGGTTGTTATAGCGGATTAGGGTAATTTAAAATATAGATATTTAAGAGTGATGAAAATTAAATTTTAAAATTCATTTGCATTTCAGATATAACAAAAGTAGGAATAGGAAGCGAGACCGTAGGGAAGCATCTTTTACCGATTTTGGCTGCGTGAATCACACGACAGGCCTTGCAGCAGCAGTCTTGGCGTTAATGATTCGCAAGGATATAGAATTACTCATGATGGCTTAAATAAATAGTGAACAGAATGATATTTTTTTTGTGCACATAAAAAAAATGTTTTACCGACTACTTTTTATCAAAGGAAAAATGTATACTTTTCGAATATCAGTAGTCAATTTTAATTTATTCACTGTTGAAAAGGAATACTGTCACCCAAAATAAATTCACTTCTACAAAACCTGTTATTGTATAAAAACTAAAACATATAAGAGAATTATTGGCAAAAGAAAAAATTATATATAGTTTTAAAAGAATTAGAAAATCAGTCTTCCTATTAGCTCCTATTATCAATTCTTGTCTATACTTGAATTTTATAGTTGATCTTGTAACTCCTTAGTGGAAGAGTAGAAGAATGTTTAGGCACGTTAAAAAATTTTTTATTAGGATAATTTAATATATCTTCTTTATTAATTTAAATAAATTACACTTTCCGATCTTTAATGTAACAATTTTTTATATATGCATGCGTATTATCGGCATAAAAAAGCGCAATGACGTTAAAGTCTTTAGATCGTTGCTATGGCACTCATATTGTTTGATTGTCTTTGATGAAATGCAGTGCATAATTGGTACGCAAATCACATTTGATTTCTGTCATGTATACAAAGTAGTAAGAACTGCCAATGAATCTCTTACAAAAGACGTTTTATATATAAGTGACGTAACTTTACTTGCGAATAAGTTTTTTGTAAGTCCGCTTAGCTCATCATTGATCATCACAAAAATTGTCGATGTTGGTTTTTTCCCGTATAAAATATAAGCAGATTAATAACAATAACATCACTAACAATTTTATTACCTGTGAAATACTTCGTATTATAAAAATGTGTTATGCGTTGTGTTAATTTAATTTGTTACTTATTACAGACATAAAGACTCTAAAATTTTTATAAGTTTTTGTTTGAACACTCTTGGTAGATTTTTCATTTACAGGCTTATTAACTTTTGGAGATCATTTTGGATGCGAGTCTTAAAATAAAAATGTTTTTATAAATGATCTAATAATCTAATAATATCTATGTATTATAAAGATAAACTTGATATATGAGATACATAATTTATTTAGTTTAATTTCAACATTATATAATACATATATAATTTTTTCTAAAATTTATTAGATAAACTTTGAAGATAATAAATTAAATAATAAGGTGTATAAATTATTATGTTTTATAGTAAACACAACATGGAAACGTTAACAAATGTGGTAATTAAGTATTAGCATACAGATTAAATTAAGCGTATAATATATTAAATGTTTATGTACAATGCATTTTCTGTTTTAATAAATATATTTTTTCAATGATACCATAGATAAAGTTTGTAAAGTGCGCACTTTCAGAAAATTTAAATAAACTTACATTTTAAAGAAGTTTATATAACATTAAAAAAAAAATTCGTATAAAAATAAATTACTTGAAGTTTGTTTACCTTACTTGTTATCATTATTTTTACAAAAAGTTAAAAAAAATGGCGGAACTACATAACTAAGCATTGAGTCTTAAACGTGTTATGTGGTGGAGTCGTTAACTTTCAGTTTATTCTAAAGTTTAAGGCCGCTGGTAAGAATACGGTCTTCCATAAGGACCAATTTTAAGGCTCATCTTCTCAAGTCTTAATTGCTGGAAATAGCTGTAGACGACAAACCAAAAGTATGTGTAAACCACTGAAAAAATAAATATTCCGTGAGATATTATTGTCCAAAAATTCACGTAAACAATTGTTAAACTTCGCATATTTAAACGATAATTACCAACTGTCAGGAGACCGAATATTAAAAATAGCACTCCATATAGAATGTGGTAAACCTCATTATCGTTTAGGAATAGAGTGATCGATGTATATAGAACACTAACAAGTAAACCGACAAGAAGTAAAACTCCCAGGACCACCCACGGTAACATCATAATGGTATTTTTCTGAAATATGCGTCGATGAAAGTCAGAGTCAAAATAAATAAATCTAATAAATATAAAGAAAAAGAAAACTGAAAAATTACCCTTAAAGCCCCTACGATCATCAGCGTTGAAAGAATAATCGTCATGACGAGGTTGATCGTGTAGACAATTTTGACTATGAACGGATCTATGTCGATTATTATAGTTTTCCACTGAACATTCGTCGTGAATAGAAGAATGATCGCGACGATCGCTAAAATCTGAAAAATTTTATATAGTTACTGATATAACTGAAACTGAGATTAAAAATTATACTACAAGTTGAGGAATAATGGAAATCGAAGTACTGATTTTCGGATTTAACTTTCAAAAGTTACTTACTATGCAGCATATTCCGCTGAAAAGCGTTCCAGTTTTCAACGAAAAACATCCGCAACATGATGTCAGGCGGAACCTGGAACTGAAAAATATTAATATTATTACAAAACTTCTTGATAGTACAGTGTTAAATTACCAATAATATACGAAAAATTTCCTAATTTGGTTAAAGTTTGCATTGCTATCATTTCACTACGTTATGATTAAAATGGATTTTAATCAATAATCGAGAGAGTGAAAGTATTTATAAATTTTTTTTTACAATAACAGAATAAAAACGCATATTTTCAGCTGCAGAAATATTCTCAAGCTGATCTCATTAAAAAATAGATCCCTTCCAAATTTTATTTTAAAATTGAAATAAATAATTCCCCACAAAACTTTTTAGATATTTTGAAAGTTATCCTGTTTAGATGTTTGTTCAGCCATTCAAATCTAAAAAACTTAAATAAAAAAAATTTCACGCCGAAGCAAAAAAAAAAAAAAAAAAAAAAAAAAACTCTAAAACCATCTCTGCACAAACACCGAAAAACAGTCTATACCCGTAAGCCTGCGCACTCGGCCGAATAATCGAGCCAGCTTGATAAATCAGCGACTTATTAAAATAAAATTTGCTGCTCGGATAAACGGCGGCAGATTATTTACGGAGGTGTCCCAAGCGCGCGCGGGAGGAGAAAAGCGCATCGGAGCGGCTCGTATAATACAGTCGCGAGTCCGCGCGCGCTGCGCACGTATATGGGTCATTGTCGTTTTCGTTCACTATTTTGGATTCTTGAACGGCTATTTCGGATTCTTAACCGACCTTACACTCTCTCGCTGACCTTCGCGCCAGTCGCTCGCTTTAGTCTCTTTTTCCTTTTCCGTTTTTCTCGCTTTGGCAAATATCTATTTTCGTCGAAGTTCAATAGCGATTGATTACTGTAATTGAGAGCTTTGTTTTTTTAATCAAGAACAGATGTTAATTTCAACGCATTTCCGGAAAGTGGAAATTTTCTGTAAATTCAGTCGCAAATCTATAATGAAAGTGATTATTGTTTATCTTGTAATATTAAGTTTTCTGATGAAAAAGGAATAATAATCATTGATATTATTAATTTCACATAGAATTATGGCGGTGTTGACAAAAGGCGGAACAATCAGTGCAAAATTAATCGCAGAGACGAAATATCTCGAGAAACACGTTTACAAAGCATTTCGATGAAAATTGACTCTCGATAAATAAGAATGACGAAATGAAAATCAAATAAGGTCATAACTGCACGCAACGAGCAGGAGCGATGAATGCATAGATATTAGTATGGTCAGTCAAAGTCTAGAATATCTGTCGGTCGCTTTCACGTTATTATCTAGATTGTGGTAGTCCCGATGTGTGTGCATGCAAACCGTATTGTGGCGGGCGTACTTTCTTATGCAAGTTGGAGCAGCAAATCTGCAAATGATTAAGAGGATATATCGAAGGCGCGGTGTAATACTGCACCGTATCCGACGTCGTGTCTTGAAATATATTTCACGACTGCGATTCGTGTTTCACGTTTCTACATCGAGAAGATTGATTGGGTTATAGTTCTCGAATAGATAAATCATGTAACGTTATTTAATGAAAAAAAAGAAAAAAAAATGAAACTGTTAGTGTGCATATAAAAATTGTCGTAAGGGTAGAATTATAATGAGGTTCCCTGATTGGTGATTGTTGCGAGAACGAGGCAGGAGTATCTTGGTTTATCTACGCAGATTAAATTAGAAGTGCAATTATGAAATAGGTTCTAATAAATTACGGCATACGAACCGCTATGCAGGGAATGAGTGCAAAAGAATATAAATTTAATTACGAAACTTTACCTACTGATGTTAGTCATCCCTCCTGCACTTTTATTTTGAGTACAGCCAAAAATATATAAGCCGCACACCACAAAATTCGTTTCTCGGTGCGTATACTTAATCAACTAAATTTTAAGCAGATTCTCTTTTTTTCTCGACTATAGCCATGAAGATCAGTTGAAAATTATAATTTTACACTCGTGACAGTGAACGTCGCCGCCTTCTTATCCGCGTGACCGTTTTTGTAGTTACACAATCTTGGAAGCGCAAAGAGTCTGCACGGTCTCGCCGGCGGAGAATCCACTGCCAGACGTCTTACGCAAAATAATTGTAATTCGAGATAAGAAGATGCGTATTTTCATTAGGTTTTTTAGCGTCTATACTTGAAACGTTGCGTAACTTCGAGTGATTTTCAGTGTAACCGATTAAAACGTGCACTTACTGGATGCAAATGCAAAGAACTAAAAAATGGAATCGGCGTTGACATAACTTTTCACTTTTTAAAACAGTTTGGATTTAAATATCGAGCTGGTTTTGTAAATTCGTCGTGGAAAATTAGCATGTCAAGTAATGTTAGTAACTAAAACACATTTTGTATTTTTACAATTATGCATATCAACGTATGCTAAATACGCTTTATCTGCTTTTGCTATGCAAACGAGGTAACGTAATGATTTTCCTCTATCATCGACCCGGACATTTTTCGAAAGCAGAAATAAAAAAGAAAATCGAATTATTTTTCCCCTCGCGAAAGCTTTCTCAAAAACACCGAAACACAACAAAGCCGTAAATTAAATCGGCGCATTCTCGGAAATACTCCTACATTCCCGTTTTATTTACTTGGACACTAAAAACTCGACGTGTGCGTCATCGAAAAACTCCAGCAGCCCGAAACGAGCGGTCAAATCCTACACGCGGCGTGTATTCTTAACGAACCGCGTCGAAAAAGGCAATAAGCGCCGGCGGATACAAAGGCGGAAAGAAAACGCGCGCGGCGTGGAAAAGCGCTTGATTGCGCAATAAAAATATTCGCCGCCGCCGCCGCGGCTCGGCGTATTTCTTAACGCGGCTGATAAATAAAAAGACTCTGCGTGAGCGCGAAATGCAAAGCGGAGGAGGTGGGTGTCTGCTCTCGGCGTGTATATATTTTCGGTCTCCTCTCGGTAAGAAAAGAATGTGCTTGAGATCAGAATGGATTGGTACATGACCGTGAGGCTCTCTCTCTCTCTCTCTCTCTCCGCGCTTGAGGTCCATCGCTCGCTTCATAAGGCAAAAGCCAGTCCGCGGAGTCTCTCGTTCACCTCGCGCAAAAAATTATGACGTCACTGCCGCGTGGCCGCGAGGAAAAGGATCGCATGTGCAGTCGGCGATTTATATCTCTTTTGTCATTACGACACAGCGAGCTTCTTCGCGGATTTTCGCGGTGCGTTTTTTGGTCGAACGAGGTTTTCTCGCGCTGATAACTTTTTCTTCGGCTTCCTCGAGGAGGTAATTTAAATAAAAAAAAAAAAAAAAATAAAAAAAGCCGGTAGCTGATTATTATAATGAATCTGCGATTGATATACGAAAGGCGACGTATCGAGTTTATTTTATCGCAAAGTATATACTTCCTATAGAAGAAAGCCGTTTTATTATGTTCATAAATAATATCCCCGAGTTTTATAACTATTTAATTTAAATAAACAAGGTATAAAACGCCTTTGTCCAGCCTTCATCAATAATTCATGAACAAATATTTTGCAATACTCGCTCGGAAATTCATTTTTAGATTACCGCCTGTCTAATGAATAATATTGGCGAAAATCAATTTTTTTTAACGGACCACTTGCGCGCGCGTTCGATCTTTTTTTTTTTTTGTTCGTCTCGCCCGACGCAAGCCCAAGCTATATAGCCGGCTTACCTAATAGCGCTGTTATAATGACTTTAATTTTAGGCACTGACTAAGCCTCCCGGTAAACACGGGGTAAAAATACACAAAACATCGATGAAACGCCCGGTATCGAAAGCAGATTTTCCAGCTACCAGTGAATTAGGGTCAAACTCATCTCTCTCTCTCTCCGCGCGGCGCGGAGCGTTCCATAATAATCGCCGCGCGCGAATTCCCGATTATTCCGACGGTCGAAGCCTACTGCCGCCGAACGAAATGAAAAATCGATGCTATCCCATTACGCAAGTTGGTCGATAAAAAGGAGGATCGTCGCCCCCGTCGGCACTTAGCGGCAATCGGAAAAGAATAGCGAAGGAGGAGCGCCGCAAGTAGGTTTATATCGCATGGCATTTCGACCCAAATTTAACTCGCTCGCCGCGCAGCCAGCAGCAGCCAGCACGTGTTATAAAGTATAATCGATCCGAGAAAAGGAGCGATTGAACGCAAACAGCGCGCGCGCCTTCTTGCGCTCCCATTTTTTTTTCTTCCTTTCGGCCTTTTCATCGGCGCGCATCGCTATTTCCCCCCCTTGGCTATATTTGGGCCACGGCGCTTTAATGAAAGCTCCGCTGATATGCCTGTCAGCGAGGCGCGCGTTTCACGGGTCGCGCGCGCGCGTCATTGTTTTTTTTCTTCCTTTTTAGCGGCGGGTTCTATTTTTATTGGGTCGATCGCCGATAAAACGCCAATTAAAGCGCCTTTTGCGCGTCCGGAAGATCGCGTTTCGCGTTGTGCGCGCGGATAAACAATGTATAAACTTTTGTGCGCGCGCGCCTCCTAATCGATCGGTGAAATATTTATAGAACGAGTAATGGGGATGCTGAAATTAAATCAGGCGCAAATTGCTGCTTGCACAATGGGATAACGACCTCTATTTAGCGTCTGCCCCTGAAGTGCAGCGCTGCGGATGATTGCAGGATTCTTAATTAACAAATATTGAATAACGAGCGTTTACCGCCCGTTTATTCGGATAAGGTTTCTGGCGCACTTTTTATTTTTATTTTTAGGTGGCAGCGTGTTTTTAGAGTTTTGCCGGTGCGCAAAGGTGCATTAACGTTGGTGCAGTTGAGCTTTTAAATAATGATTCAAAAGTGCACGGATGATAATAGCTAACATAATTGTTTGCCGAATATAAGTCATGCGGAATTATAAACTTTCTAAAATAATGGCTACAAAAAGTCAGCTGCGAAGCGAAAATTGTTCAAAAATAATCTTTAAATAATTCTTTCATTTGTAAACGGTAATAAAAAAATTGAGTGCTCGAATGTTTACACGCCTCCAGTAAAAAAGTAAGACATTTTTCTTTGACTTGCAGATTTTTTTAACGAACCCACAAATTGCTGATTTAATCTATTAGCAAGAAACGTGATGAGATCAATTTGCTTTGGTAATCAACTCGAATTTGAAAAACTTGATGCGGCTACGAGTATGACGCGTGTTTTGTCTATCTTCAAATCGACTGTGTAAGCTTTGTTGCGAGAAACAAGGCAGCACTCTTTTTTAGTAGATAAACTACTGAAATGCATGCATATGCGGGTTTTTAAAATAACATAAAGATAAATAAAATTAAACTTGTCGCCTCAAAGTTTGAAGCAGTAAACTATATATTGGCATTTTAAAATTAATTTCTCAAGCGAAAGGAACGCCTACAATTTTAAGGACCGAAACTCGAAAGTCTATTCCGATCGAAGCAATAAAAGCTAGACTTATAAGTGCTTAGAAAACTTCCATTTTATAGCAGCGGCCAAACAATCACGCGTTATTTATAGTCCCGAGCTTCTGCTCTTGCAAAACCAATTAAATCATCGGCAAAGCCTCTCTCCCCCGCCCCGAAGCTGTCCAGCCCTCGAAAATCCACCCGAACACACAAACCTCGAGTCCGTCATGTTGAGTCCTCGAACCCGGTACCTTCCTCAAGCGTCGAACGGCGTGCAGAATCAACGGCGGTCGTACTTAGAACGAGAGTCCAGCTCTCCTGCTCGGCTCCACTTACATGATCGGCTGCGCAAAGCTCTCCTCGAAAGCACGGCGGGCGGGGAGGGACTGCGGTGGACGGTTCGGCTTGGCGGGATTTTCGAAAAAGCTGTGCGGCCGCAAGTGGGACGTATCGGCGCGCGCGCGCTCGCGATCTCGCGTACTCTCTCGCGTGTCCGTTCGCAATCGGAGATGGACGGAAACTGTGCCAAGAACAGTGAGCTCCGGCCCGATGTGGTACACCTACTCTTTGCACGCGCTCACCGGCACACGCGCGCAGACACACACACACACACACGGAGACACGAGAGAGGAAAAGAGAGACGCGCGAGGACGCGGAGAGCGGAGTGTGTGCGAGGTTTGAATGAGCGCAAGAGCTGACTGCCGCTGCCGCGGCTACTACGAGCTACTTTACTACGGGAGGGAAGGAGTATACACGCGTCCCGGTGCGCTGGCTCGGCTTTTCGCGCTCGCCTCTGCCTTGAGCTTGTCTTCTCCCGTGCTATGCCGACGAGCGGCCCCGCGGAGCCCCTTGCAAAACAAGCGATGACTGCCGCCGCCGCCGCGGGCTCGTCACTCCGATGCGTCTCGGCGCTTCTCTCTGGAAGTTGCTTTTGGTGGGCTTTGATCGATGGCGTGGGCGGGCGAATGACTAAGAAATTGTTGCTTATTGATCTGTTGTTTACTCGGAGGTGAAGGCTTGGGTAAATGTCGTTTTTCAAAGATACACGGCGACTTGGTTATTTTTAAATTTTAAATTTGTTAAGGTTCTTTTTAAATATTAATTGTTAAAATTGATCACACGTTTTTCAATCTTGATTTCGAAAGGGTGTTAATTGTTAAAGAACGTATGTTTATACTTTATATTAATCTAAAAAGCATGTTGCTTTTTAGATATACTAAACAGCGATTGGGCAAGTCTAAATATACTAACCCGTTTTCTCGACAAGTTCAAAATCATAATAAATCGTAAGACTCTGGGCTAACAAAATTTAAGATCGCCGTTCTTTGAATTTTAAAATGTACTAACATCCTTAATTATAAAAATATTAATACTTCGAATTTATCTTTATAAATATAATATCTATAATTGTGCAGCAATAAAATTCAAATGAACTGCAGCTCAAATTTCTTAATACAGTATAGGTATTGCATTGGCTCCTGCACGATTGTGTGTAGGTCAGCATAATTAAGGGCAATGAACTTTATGCGCGTGCAAATAGTTTTCCGCGTGTAGCTATTGAAATAGGTCGAACTTAACTTTGAGTAAGCACAAATTAAATGAGATTTTCGAAAAACTAAAATTTTTCTATAAGGAAAGAAACTAACTAACAATAACAAGAGCAAAACATATTTATTCATTGTTTTGATTAGACTTGAAAATAGATTAAAGTATAATTGATTTTTCAATAATTGTAACAATATTTAAAATCTGATACAATTTTTTCTCAAATAAAAAAAGTTTTATATTTTTGTAGGATAATTCGTGTTATGGAAAAGAGTATTTAAACTACAAGTTCTCATTTATTCGAGGTATAAATTATCTTGCATTATTTTAAAATTACATTCAAACAACTTCGAACCTAACTGCCCTGTCAATTAATAGGAACACGATGTCCGCCCGCAAAGTACCGCTTTCATTTGTGGCGCTGCAATTGCGCCTGAATAATACGTGTAAGACAATTCGCAGACTCAATCCATTCATCTTATTCTGTTCTCATTCATATTTTACAATTTGCGATTCTCCTGTAAATCAATGTGCGTGAAATGCACAGGGCATAATTAATTACAATTTAATAATTAGTATTTGATGCCTTAAACTATTTTAATATTATTTTCGTAGAAGAAACATTATTCAAATCTTGAAATGATTAACTACAAAAACATTTTTGCGTTACTCATTTTAAGATGGAAGTGATCGTTAGCTAAATTGCAGTATATAAGCTATTATGACTAGCTCTTGATCTGCGCAATTACACGGAAAAAAATTTTCTAGTAAAAATTACAATAGTGCATTTTAATTTGATCACAGACTGTAAAAATATAAACAATTACCATGTTAGTAAATTTTACAAATCTAAATATGAAAATTTATTATTGACCTCGTAAAATTTACTAGAAACTATGGTAATTATTTAGATTTTTACAGTCTGTGATCAAATTAAAATTATGCACTACTGTAATTTTTACCAGAAAATTTTTATTTAGGACAATTTTCATTTATTATATACTTTTTATGTAAACTATAACTTTTAAAATTTAAAGATACAAAAAATGTTATTTAAATGCATTAAAATTTTTTAAGACACTTCATAGTTATTTAAATTCATAAAGCACGTTTGGACCACAACAATCAAATATTTCAACCTTGAAAAAATTCGGGTATTGCCTGAATAATACAGATCAATCATTAACCCTTTTATTTACTACAAATAGTTAATTAATAATAAAAGATGCTAACTTATTAATTATTTAAATAGTCCAGACGTTGATATTTATTACGATATTATGTCATTCTGTAATGAATAAAAGCGAGAAAAGGCATTAATTTACTCAAGAAAGTTTCCTACTGTGGATGGTATGTATTTACGTACAGTTAGTGAACTTAATAGGATTTCTCAAGTAATTATTTATATAATTTGATAATAATTATATTTTCTTGTAGATTGTACTTTATTCTCTTTTTTTTCACATAAGACAAAAGTAAAACTAAATATCAAATCAATTTTACAAAATTGCAAAATTGCAAATTGGAAGGGAAATAGTATATATGCGCTCGCTGTGCATTGCATAGAAATTAGAATTACCGCAAGTTGAGCAAGTTCCCTCGGATGTGATTATAGCTGGCCACCCTGTGGTTTTGGGAATACCTTAATTTTACTTTTCGAAAAAACTTTATTTTTTAATTATTTAGTTATTTAGCAGAATATATTACAAACTGATGAATCGAATTTTTCTCGTAAAAATTTATGGGAATATACAATTAAAAATTTATATAAATTTCTACTTTTTCTGTTCTTCCTATGGTCAACCAAATACTTATTTATCTACGGAAGATAAATTCCACTAGCTAGATATATTCACGTGAATGTCCCTATACATTAAACATTAAAGACAAAACTACCAAGACTTTCAAATGAATTGTATACTTTTAGTAAAAGTTTTATAAAGAACAACCGTATTTATATTTTTGTAATTTTATACATAGTTTTTAAAAAACAAACGTTATAATGTCTTGCTTATTAAATCAAAATAAGTTTGAATGTCGGTAAGAATAAAAGATCAGATTTTTCCTTTTCTTTAATAACCTAACTAAAAATATTTTTGAATATTTATAGTTAAAAATACTTTTTCTTTCAAATAATATAAAAATATTTAAATACATTTTTAGAGTTAGCTCGGTACTTAACAAAAATGTCAAATCATATGGAAAGCAGTTTATGTTTGACAATGATAATGAAACATGCTGGAATTCAGATTCTGTAAGTATAATGGCTTTATCGAATGAATTTATATTAATATTGAATAATATTATTATACACATATTATATATATTATATGTTATTAAAGGGAAGTCCGCAATGGATACTATTAAGTTTTCAAGAAGAAAATAATATATCTGCAATAGAAATTCAGTTCCAAGGAGGTTTCGTTGGACAAAAATGTCATTTAGAAGCTGGACCAGATTCAAAGAGTTTACAATTTGTTCAAGATTTGTATCCAGAGGATATGAATTCTGTACAAAATTTTAAATTAGCTTCAGAACTAAAAGCTAAAGTACTTAAATTAGTTTTTGAAAGCAGTACAGACTTTTTTGGAAGAGTGATAATTTATAAATTATCTCTTTATTCTTGATGTTCATACACGTATTTCAAAAATGATTTTAAAAATTGGTACGTTTTAATATATTCTGTAAATATTACTTTAAACATGTGATTTTATAAATTCTATAAATTATAAAACTATATATAGCTGTTAACTGAATATTAAAAAAAAATATTTTTTAATTTTTATTAATATTCAATTTTCATTGATATTTAATTTTTATTAATTCTTCAATTTCTATTTCACTTTTTAATTACACAAAAGGTATAATAAATATTTTCGTCAAACAATTTTTTTGAGTTCATACATTTTTTTTTAATTTCTTAGCATTCATTTTATTTTTTTAAATTTTAGTGTGTGTAATGATAATTATAAAATGATTTTTAAAAAATTGTAGAAATTAAGTTTAATTAAAAAAAAATTAATAATCGGAATTCAAAATACTATTACAGTTTTAAGTTAGAAACAAAAATACTAAAATATAAATTCTGATGCTGATTCAGCTGATTCAATATTTTATTCAAAACATAAATTTCTATTCGTGCAATTCTTATCTAGTTCACATCACATAGTTCGTGCCAACCACGTGATAGGCGCGAAGAGAAAATCCATGCAATCGTTCGTAAAATTATTTATTTATTTGTTGAATAGGACGCTATTTCAAACAATTGCGAAATAAAGCCTACTTATCCGTGTGGAAACTTAACAAGTAAATATTTAGCTAAAACTGTGGTATGGTTGAAAACGATAAAGAACGTAAAGTAGACATCTTTCGTGATACGCAAGTGAGATATTTAGGTAATAACACTATAACAATAGGTTAAATTTTATTATTTTAGTTTTTTTCTATCTTACTTTTTTATTTATTAAAATTGTTTCATAGTTTTTTTATCTACAATAATGTCATTAGTGATCACTGCATTACCCTTGAAAAAATTAAAAAGATTCAATTCAATGTTTGTTTTAAATAAAGTTTTCATTTGTGTTATTTAGGGTACGCAAATGAAGTTGGAGAAGCATTCCGAAGCATTGTTCCTAAATCTGTGGTTTGGTCAAGCTATATCGTTGCCTGTGGATATGTACTTGCCGATACAATCCACAAGGCAGTGGAAGTTCATAACGTAAGTTCAGTTAATAATTGTATATGATTTTGTGTTTGATGTACTAGCACTATATCTTAAATTTTATTTTGCAGGTAAATGATTCACCACAGAAAATAAAGAAATTACTTCTTTCATCTTCAGATACACTTTTATGGCAAGGTTTTGCCTCCGTTATCATTCCAGGGTTAACGATAAACAGAATATGTGCAACTGTATCTTATTTACAGAAGAAAGCTAAAAAACCTATGCTTCGAAGCCCTTGGCTATCTACTCTCATAGGTCTTGCATCGATACCTATGATAATTCGTCCAATAGACATACTAGTTGAAGATTCTATGAATGCCACTTATAGAAAATGGACTGGTTATCATCCTTCAGAACCTTTAAAATCTACTTAATGTAGAATAAAAATATTTGATAGTATAGATTTTAATGACAATAGTAATATTTACTGAAAGTACTTTAATCTTTTAATACTTTATATATTTTATAAGTCAATTATGACTAACTACTGAAATTTCACAAATGAACATCTTCACTGCCAAATTATTTGCAGCAGAAGTATTAATTGTTACAAAATTTACAAATATATTTTGTATACAACTTTCATGTTAAATATGTTTGATTATTAAATATGTGAAATATTATTCACATTGTATAAAATTGAACATTCCAAAAAAAAAATTGTTAAATATATACATCTTTATGCTGTAAAAAACGCTTGTTAGCATTATACATCAATGTGAGCTTTAAAAGACGATTCGAGATCGTTGACTTATAAATTTGTAAAAAAAAAAGCTCACGTTGCAGTCAAACTGCATATAATTGTATTACAACTTATGAAATTTATTTGGAGGCTTATTATTACTATATTTTATACTGATCTTTTTATCACAATTTATGTAACAGCAAATTTTAATGCTTTGTAATTGTAATTACAAAAGTGTATATTTGATTATTTTATTGCATTCGTTAAATGCTTTGATATTAAAGAAGATAGAAAATATCTAAGTATTAAAAGATTGAATTATGATAATTTATCTGTTATTCAACTTAGTGCTGAATTTTTAGGTACATGCACAATAAATTACAACTGTATTTAACAATTATGTAGTAATTTAACAATAAATTAAATGCCTTGTTAAATGAAAGAAACAGAAATAAAGCTATAGTTATTTTTTAATAATATTTTATGTGACATTATTAGAAAAATAATTCATGCATAATTGGGTTCTTTCTGAATATTTTATCAATCATTATGTAGATTTATAAAACATTTTACGTTTACTAGTACTCATCGTAATAATAAATAGTACAATTTAATACTTATAACACTTTTTTTATTTTTTAAATCATACTACTTGCATAAAGAATATTATGATTAAAAATATTTCTCAATTTCCTAATTTGATTACTAAAAATTATTATTTGGAAATTGGATGATTTACTTTGAATAGATTAAACACTAATATTAGTATCTTACTTGATTAAGTTTATTAGGTCATTAAAATATTGCTTTGCAATTGACTAAAGATTAACTTATTTGATCGAAATTTTTTTTATATTTTACAGTAACAGTTTTAATATTTTCAAAAAATAATATTAATTTTTTAATTAGTTTTTAAAATCAAAAATCTTTATATTATAAATTTCAATTTCAAAATAGATGGCGATAAATTAATTATAACAATTAACAAAATATCGCTCGTGTACAATGCTGCAACAAAGCAATCAGTTATGATACTTTTGTACAAGATGTTTATTTCATGAATAGATTTGTAATAAAAGGTAAGTAAAGTTTATGTACTGATAATTTAAATAAACACGTAAATAAAATTCTAAAAATCATTTTAGAAAACAGTATAAAAATATTTTATTCAATAAATATATCACACAAAGAAGATAATAAATCTTAAGAGGTTTGTTTCATTTAATGAAAATAAACCGACATTGCATGTACTTTTTTTATCTTATTTACTTTATTGAAGTCAAGTTCACGGTAATCCTAAAAATATATTCAGTATACGAAACACTTTATTAAACACGAAACCTGTGTAACAAATTCTTGTGAAACCATTTATAAAATGTTTTATTAAATAATTTTTTTGTAAATATTGCAAAAATATTAGTGTGCATTATTTTTTACTTGAAATTTTATTTGTAGAAATGATATATTTTGCAACGTTTAAAAGTAAGAAAAATCACATCATTCAAAAATTTATTATTGTATAAAGTGCTGGATGTAACTAGATAAAGTGGAATTAATAATAAATATGTAAAAAGTGTATAAATTGAAACTTTTCAATAGTTCATTACTATTCTCACAGATATGTTATACAATCAATACATAATTTTTTAATTTACTGAACATGCAGAGCACAGCTTGAATAAGTGTACTTGTCATTATAAAAGATGAAACATGTAATTGAAAGGGAATATTTCGAAGTGTAAAAAAGCTATTTTTATTCTTAAAAACATAAAGTATCTTTTACTGAAATTTGTACTTTTAAATTAAGTGAAAATAAAAAGAAAATACTTTAAGAGAAATTAAGACGATGGACTTGTGCAATATTCAAAAATTAAACTTGACATCCTGTTAAAATACAAAAAAGGTCTACTCTATATTAGTATTCTTGAAAAGAGTAATATATTTGAAATGAATACATGAAATAATAACATTTATTATAAATAAAATTTTTGACAGTATTGCCAGTAGTTGTTTCATTTATTCATTTTAAATATAACTGTCAGTCGAAGCTGTTACATCTTAAGTAATATATTTGATGACTATGGTTTTTTATTGAAGAATTGGCCATATTATACTTATATTAATTTCATTCTTGACATTCTGGCGTGTAAACTTTTGTAATCGAAATTAAGAAATTTGGAAAAATAATTCATTTTTTAGCTGTGCCAAACGCAACGTGTATTGAAAGAAGTAACTTTTAATTTCTATTATTCGTACGTAAATTATCGCATAAACTATTGGCTCTTCCAATTCATGGTACAAAATTAGAGTTGGCACGCGCATTTGCGCATATAAAAAGAGTGGGTAACCAATGCATGGATATAAAATAAGAGGCGCTTATTCAACCGACACCTCCTTAATTCTATTCATTCTACTATTGTTACTCAACGACATACTACTCCTACGAAAAGCCTGAAAAAAAAAAAATCCTGCCGAAGGTGTCGATCGTAAGCCGCAATTCAAAAGCGTCGATCGCGCGCCTCCATCCAGCTCGCGCGCGAACCGTGCCAGCCCATCATCGGCACAGTGAAAAGCTCTCCCAGGCAAGCTCCCGCGCGGAAAAAGCGAGCCTCGGGGAAAGCCCCGGCCGCGCGGGTGTACATTCCTCCTTCGGCCGTCTTCCTCGGACTGGCGCTCGCCCCTTCTCGCTTTCTCCGGCACGGCCGGTCGTCGTCGTCGGCGGCGGCGGCCATGCCTGGCCTGGGGACAGGGAGCCGGGCCCCGCCCCCGACGGCGGCCCCGGCCAATGGCGACGAGGCTCTCGGGGTGCAGCGATCGATTGGGCGGGCCGGCGAGCCCGGCAGAACGGGGGCCGCCGCCGCCGCCGCGCCGCGCCGCTCACCCGAGAGCCGGCGCAGGTGCGGAGGACGGCCAGTCGGCTGGCGAACTCGAAGCGAGCAGCGCGCGCGCGAGACCGCAACCTTTCTCCGCCGAGTGCGCGTGCAGGCAGTGTGTCACGTCTCTCGCGCCGACGGGGACGACGATGCTGTGAGAGAGAGAGAGAGAGAGAGAGAGAGAGGGTGCCTAGCTAGCTAGAGAGTATTTCGCACAGGGGGCGGCTGGGGAAGTCGAATGCCCAGGCGGCCGGCTGCCCCGACGGCTCTCAGCGCCGAGACAGCGGCGACGACGACGACGACGAAGACGGCTGCGGCGGCGGCGGCGGCGGCGGCTGCGGCTGCGGCGACGGTGGCCAAGAAGGCGGCGGCACGTGGTGGTGGTGCTCGGAGGACAGACGACGTTTCCAGTGTGAGTTCGCGTGCGTTGTAAGTGTGTGAGCAGACGCTAGAAAGAGAGAGAGAGAGAGCGAGAAAGCGAGAGATAAGGAAATAGATAAGGAAAAAGAGGATATATCGAGAGGGAGCTTTCGCTCGGGCTCGCGAGGGTAGCAGTGGGTGTTAGCGCTGGGGCCCTCGGGGGCGTTCGGCCGGTACGGGCCTGCAGAGGCCGGGCCCACCGAGGCGGCAGCGGCGGCGGTGGTGGGGGTAGGCGGCACGGCCGCGCTCGCGGCTGGGGAGGTGGAGGGCTACGGGGCCCAAGGGCCCGGGGCTGGGGCCCCAGCGGGGGTCGCGCAAGGCGCCCCCCGGATAAGGGTCGCTACTCTCGGGCCCTCGTGCTGCGCGCCCCTGCCCGTCACACAGGCTCACAACATAGGTATAGGTAAGCACCAACGACACCCCATCACAATGTATATATATATATATATATCCCGAATGTGCACGCACGTATCTCTGTAAGCTTTTTTTTCTTGATTCCTCCGCGAGCTACGATTTGTCCGCGGGCGACTTGTTGCACGCCAAGTCGGGATTAGATCCGCGGTTTTTCTGTGTCTTCTGCATGCTTCTCGCGGACGCGTCGGCCGGTTTAAATGCTGTGTCTGCGAATGCGATACGAGATGTATGGATTATATTTTGGTAGACTGCATTGAGCTGCAATTCCTCTTGTTTGTTTAATGCGTTTTAAGTGCGTTAGTTGGTGGAGCATGAATTATTATCAGCAGCGCAATTCATTCGGAAGTTCGCGTTCTCTATTATTTGTTGGCACTATGTAGAATAATATTGATTAATCAAAGTTTAATTATAAATTTCATTTTGCATCATTGATTAATTATAATTTCCGGTGAATTGTATTGCATTGAGAACAAAAATTTGTCAAATTATAACATGGTAGAGTGCGGTTCTACGTGACATAAATCCTTGAATTCTTGAAAATATAAATTAGCTTCTGTTTTACAGCAGTTTTGAGATCATGATGCATTCAAGATAACTTAGAGTATTATTAGATACAGAATTTTTATTACGGTATACGTATCACTTCAACTACTAAGTAAATAGTTTTCTTCAAAAAGTTCATTTTACATCTTTTAACTTTTAAAAATCAACGAGTATTGTTGCAAAGAAAAAAATGTTTCTTGAATTAAAATGGTTAATTATAACGTATAATGTAAGTAAATTAATCAGGTAAACTAGTAATCGAGCCTCGTAGTAAATATTAATGAATTGAAAAGTAGTTAATAATTTTTACTCTCTTTAATGTAATTTTACTTAATAAAAACGAGGAAATATGTCTTCGAAACGTAGCATATTTAATATATTACGTGGTTTAAACTATCAATTTCTAATATAAATCGGATTCCCATTATTTTTGTATGATAACTAATCTGTAGCTGTTAACGTAATTTCTTTTCAATTGCGTGCTGTATTAAAAAAATATAAACATTAGCATGTTAAATATAATCACTTTGGCAATATCTTTCTATCGAATATTATCAAATCAGTGATAAAACATTTAAAAAATCGATGTTCACGTTAAGGCGGCAACTTGTAACTAATTAATTACAATGTTAAAAGCACATTTTTCACCACTCCGGTTCCGCAAAAAACAATTGCATTACAAATTAGAACGTCAAAGTAAAGTTAAAAAAGCATTCAAGTTCAATTATTCCATCAACTCAGACCTCTCCACTCGAAATCAATGGAAGACGGGGTCGCTTTGTAAGATCGAAGTCAAGGGTCGGTGTGTCAGGTAGATGGCAGTGAGGGTGGATTGTTTGGTTGACAGGCCTACAAGTAAAACTCTCGTCGACTCCGCCCGTTGAAGACGAGAAAAATTCAGGGACTGTACCAGTACGGTGTAGCGAATCGGCGCTCAAACTTTCAGCTTTTTACGGGAAAAATATTTCCTTTTTTTTTCATTCATGCAATTACAATCTGCGAATTCGTTGCAAGAATTCAATTTTATAATTTTGTTGCTGTATATTCTGTTGAAAAGATGTGTTTTAGCATGTTTATGATTTAATTTACAAGTAATTTTAATGAGAAATTGAAGCAATTTTACCTGAGAATGGAAATAATTACCGAACTAAACCAAATATTTTGAAATTTCATTAACAGTGATCAAGTATTTCTCATGAGAATAATCTTTTTAAATTATTCACTTTTCAATAATTCTCCTTCAGTTTTTTTATATATTTTGTAATTTATCATTAAAGTAAAATTATTTTGGATCAGTAAATAGAGTTTGAAAAGAGTTCCATTACTTGTGATGTCCTGCACAATGTTTTTCTTTATATGGAAATTAACACCCGCTTAATTAGAATACAATGTGTTACAACAATATCTTAAGACAAACTTCTGAATGAATTGAAATTTGCTGAATAAATTAATTTAACTAATGTAGATTGAACTAATAATAAGTCACTGAAGTATCTTAGTTTAAATTAGTATTTAATATTATTGCTTGAATTCCGTAGAATAGTAAGGTATGTTTGGTTGATATGTTTAGTAAATTTTATAAATCTAACAGTACTTTCAAAGCGCTATATATTTTTATAATTTACAAACTTAAATAAGATTATACTTATAAAGAGAAACATTTCGAATTTCTTGTTAACAGTTGCGTTACAACTTACAATTTAACAAAGTTTAATGAAATAATTTACGCTCAATATATTGTATGTATGCAACATAAAAAAGGAATAATATTTTTTGCACGAAAATTACCCTTTAAAAGACTTTTTAAAAATTTTAATAAATAAAACACTCTAACCCAATACTTGCTATCAATCTTCGCATTTATAAAAATATTTTAAACTTCATATAAATCAATACTTTCTCTTATTTTTGCGAATCTTCGTAGTTTTATTTGTTTCTTCTGTCTTGAAGTAAAAGAAACAAAGCTGGATGGCATTCAATATATTGGTTTTTTACTTTTACCAATATCCCTTCTTAAATCCCCAACACTTTTAAAAAAAGTCTCTAATACTTTATAGATCCAAAAGTTTTTGGTAGTTGAAAGTAACAACTTACTGCTACTCATTTATAAATAATTTTTTCGAAAATTTAATCAGATGCACGAGTTTGTTTGTTTTGAATAATTTGAATTTCAGTAAAAAAATACAATTCACATTTTACGAGAAAATATATAATTAAGCAATTTACGCATTACTTTAAAGTCAAGCGCAGCAATTAAAAATTTATTACGCAACGCGGTACATAATTTTTTTTAATGAAATATTTGCTCGAAGAATATTTTTATATTTTCCTCATTAAAGGCTACAATTAGTAAATTATACTGCCGAGTTTTAAACTTGATTTTCATTAATATACACCGTTCAATATACATATTTAAAGAGCGTAAAATATTCTATTAAAGTAAAGCAAGCGCATAGCTTCTTTTTGCAGTCGAAAATTGAAAAATATAATAAATCTTAATAGTGATTTATAACAAATCGCAATTCGCAGTATACATGAATGCATTACTACTCGCGACCTTGTGCATATTTATATTTCCTCAATCAGGCACTTATAGTACCGGTTGTTCTCTTACCGGCTCAATTTCGAGTAACGAAGCGTAATCAGGCTTTTTAGAAGCATGCTTCCCCCGTCCGTTCGTTGTTCGTTAAATCAAAAAAAAGTCTGTCCTCCTTTTACCGCTTCGGTATATGTACATTTCGGTGAATCCAAAAAACTCCGGCTACTAAGCCAAAGCGCGGATCTTACAAAAAAAAGACAAAAAAAAGAAAAAAAAAAGATTCGACTGGTTCTGTATTTTGCAGGCAGGTGTGGTTTGGCGATGCTCCTGTCATGTGCGGGATGCGACAAGCCGATTATGGACAAGTTCCTGTTCAACGTGTTGGATCGAGCTTGGCATGCGGATTGCGTGCGCTGCTGCGACTGCAGGAATCCTCTCCAAGAGAAGTGCTTCTCCCGAGAGGCCAAGCTCTTCTGCAGGAACGACTTCTTCAAGTGAGTTCAGCGACACCTCTCGCCTCAATATTAACTCGTATGTAAAACGCTCGGCGGGCGCGCGCGCGCTTCCCTTCTTCTCGAGATCTTATCGGGAGAGAGACCCGGGGAGAGCCGTGTATTTTTTTATGCGCGAACGATCCTATCTTTTTAATGCTCTCCGCGTGTTGCCGCGATTACGCCGCTTCGCGGTTTCGAGCCCGTGCCTGGCGCTCTCTCTGTCGATAATTGGAAAATTGCGATTTCTGGAACGAAGTGGCGCATTTAATTTCGGTGCGAACGAACGCTCGGCGATCGTTTCGGGGAGATTTATTGCCGTCGCGAGAAAGAGTTGAGCGGGACTCGATGTGCGTTTCGAACGGGTGGGATTGAATTAGAATTCTGGCGGGGAGCTGGGGATGACAAGTGCGCTGTTTTCGTAAGAATCTTGAATAGATACTAATTGTTTTTTAAAGTGATAATAAAATCAAATTGGCTACCGTAATTTTGGGGTATTGAACAGTATTTATCGCAAAATTACCGCGTTCAGCGGTTAGAAGCAATAATAAATCTAATTTAAAATATTTTGCACATTTCTCTCGACAAGATAGCAAAAATCTTAAAGTTCACGAATCTTTTGAAATTCGCTCGCTTTTCCGCCTCTGATAATTATTTACAAAAGTTGGCAGAGACAATGAGACTTTAAAAATAGTCTCGGATGACACAGCAAGCCGATCCCCCAAAAACACGCTCGCGGCCGCGATCGCAAAAAACGTCCAGCTGCCATCGACAAAGCTCGACCTTGACATTCGGTCCGCTCCGCGCTCCTCGGCAATCGCTGAAAACTCGCCGCTCCATCGGATCTAGACCGCGTCGAGAGCTGGCTCTCGGGTCAGGCATCTCGACGTTTTCTGGCCGGGCGAGGAGTCCAGAAAACTCGCGGCCGCGGCTGTGTATTATAGGTACCAGATCGCGAAAAACGTGACGGACTCTAACGCCGAAATGGCCAGGAGACGACGGCGGCTGAGGCAGCAGAGGCGGCGGACGCGTGAGTCGGCGGTTTGGAGCCGACGGCTGCCGCGAGGCAAAAAGCTCTCCTCCTTCTCCTCCCCTCAAGCGTGACTTCTCCCGCTGCGGTAATTTAGCGCACAGATATCTGTTGCCGCGCGCGAGCAAAAAATCTGAGCAGCCGCCGCCGCCGAGATTGTTCTTCCGCGAAGCTGAGAGATATTCGGCTTTGACAGTCCGCGCGGCGATTGCGCGTCGCCGATTATATTGCCGACTCGGGGACGTTTAATTGTTTGCTCTTCGGTGACGTGCGGGGTTTTTAGGTTGTCGTGACGGTGGCTTAAGAATATGTTTCATTTTTGTAAGACCTTTCGGAAGGAATGCTGTACACTGATGTAATTATTAGCATTCGTTATGTATATTTAAAAAAAAAACTACAATTAGAGTAAATAGAATGTAAATATTAATGATACAAATGAAACTAAATCTTAATGATTTTTAAAATTGACATCAAATCGCTCTGAATAATATACTTAAGTGATCGACCTCTAATCTAATTCAATGACGCGAACTTGAAAGTTTTTCCATTACAGTCAAAGAAAGATAATTGATTTTTTTATTACCTTTAATAGTCGCAAACGAAAGGACAAACAAATCTTCGCCGAGATTATTAATTTTCCCGCGACGCTCGTTTCGACAGCGACAAAACTAATGATAAAAAAAGACCACGCAAAATCCTTAAAAATAAGCAACGCTCTCGCAAATGCGACAAAAAACCGGCATCCCCGCGAGCGTCGCGGTCTTGCCCTCGATACTCGCTCGCGGACCCCACAGTGTACGTACACACTCTCGAAAGTGATGAACGAGCCTCGGCGCGAAAGGAGCGCTTCGATAGCAGCGGTGCATAACGAGCGCTGTGTACTTTACGAGAGAGAGAGAGAAAGAGAGAGGGAGGCCCTTTGCATCCCGATGAAAAATTCATAAGATCGCGTCGGCTTGCCGCCATTGCGCGAAACCCATTCGATATCTTGCGCGTTACGATTCGGCACGCGGCGCACAACGTGCACGCATGCGCCCCGGGTAAAGGGAGAGCGGAAGTGGCCTTACCCGGAGTCGCCATGTTGACGCTTCAACACGTTGCTATAACCATCTATACCGCGAGTGGCGCGGGGCTTATCTCGGTAATGAGTAATCTGTAATTACGATGGCGTTGCACATTTTTTTTATCTCTCTCTCTCTCTCCGATTCATATTTTACGTCGCGCGCCACCTCGCGATCCCGTTGATTGATGCCTTTTTAGCTTTGGTAATGGAGAGTAATTGGGGGGTTATTAATGGTGGCAGGAGGTGGACGCTCTAATTGTTCGCCGGGTGTCGGGGACGATTTGTAATTTACACCGCCGCGAGCGAGTTTTTCCTTTTTGCATTAGTTCACGGGGTTATTTTTAAAAGTGTTTTCTTCGACAAAAAACGCGGGAGTGCATAGTTTTTTTTTTTGGCTCATTTGTCTTATCGTCGCGAGAAGGCAATTTTTCATTTCAACAATGAGATATATCAACGTGCCCGGGTTGATGAATAAAAACGTCGTTAGCTTAGCGAACTTTCGAATAAACAAAGCCACTTTAAATTCGCGAGGTATTTAGTGCTGAATAATAAAAGAATAACTGTCATTCGATAGCTAATTTCACAACTTTATTTGCATGATGCTGACTATACGTTATATTCCTAACTCTTACACCTGTAATGGAGTAGGACTTTTCTTACATTACTGGCAGTAGTAGTGTACTACACAATATTTCAAAACTTTATCTTAAATTTTTGAATGAATATTTGCCGTCTTTATTAGCGAAAGCGATTTAAATATGATTTACTGATTAAAGCATCCATTTTGTAACTGATCTTCCTATTAAATAAAGAAATCTTGAATATTTATAAATCTTGTAGTTTTCATTACTCACTTTTACATTTGATGAGAAGTCATGAATTCAATAAATCAGAGTAATAAGCGAAACTAATAATTATCAAGCAGATATTCCTTTATTTGTTGTACTAACTTTGCAGATTTATAATTGGCTTTATTTTGATGGAGAAATACAAAGTGTGCTCTCGATGAAAAGGCAGAAAAATTCTTAGGTTATTTACTAGTATGTTGTCTGAATTCATAATGGCAAAAATTAAGCGTAAATATTAAAGAATTTAAAATTCAAATTTTATTGAGGCATTATACATAAAATTCAAATTTTATGCCGCAGGTTATTATATATAGTATTATTCATTCATAACATCATTAGCGTCAATAATTTACTAACTTTATAGATTTCGCTCTGAAACGTGGCCAATTTTATCTACGCGAATGTAGAAAAAGTGGGTTGAAATACATCGAACGTAACGGACTCTAATATTTTGACGAATGTAATGTTTGTGCGCCGACTGCAATCTAATTTTACTTGATGTTTTTCGCTCATATTTTCTCACATAAAATAAAGATAAAAGCGTCACTTAAATTACTTCTTTTTGGAATTAAAACTTCGAGCAACGGTGAATAAATCAAAATTTCTACCAACATATATGCCTCCTGACCGAATTCGAAGTTCAAATCCAAGAACTTGGCAAAACCTTCCGCGCAAAACGTCTCGTCCCCGGCCAAGTCGCTCAATCCAATATATTAAATCGGCCAAGTAAAACTCCAACGCAGTTAAAACCCCCCGGCAATTACCAGTTTTTACCCACCTAATCCCGCCGCCGTCCTCCAACAGTTACAACCCAGCCAAGCACACAGCCGTACGAATCCACACGTCCCGCAATCCCGCCGCGGCCGCGAGACTTCCGTAAAAAGCGGTGCTAAAGTACCGAACAGCCGTAAAGCATTATCGGCGATCGTCGCGCGCATCCCCCCGCAAGACCCGAATGATTACCCGCGGAGTCGGAGAAACGGTATACGCCGCGCCGCGGCGATTACCCGCTCGGAATGAAGCGCGCCTCGCTCCTATATATATATATACGTATATATAAAAGCGTTGTCGCGAAGGAGCGGAGAGGAGGCCGATAATGGGGCCTCCTCAAGCGGGCCCCGAATCCGAGTGGGCCTCGGGAATTATTATTAATGCCTCTTCCTCCGATTTCGGGCCGGGCGTTATAGGAAACGGCCGATTATGCGGGACGATCTCCTTCTCCAGCGCGCCTTTATAAGCCGAGCCGAAAGTCCGACGCTTCGTCGCTTCTTAACTTCGCGAAGTCGACGCGATTCTTTGCCCCGTAATGCGCGACCGAGCGAGTAATTTGGCGCGGGGATTCTCTCTGCTGCTTTATGTTGATAATAATGTTTACCTTTGTCCGGTGCTTAATAATCTTTGTCAATTTTGATTTTGCGCTCGGGTGCAAGGGGTTTTATCTTCATCTCGAAGGCGATATTTTTTATTTATTTAAGTTAATTAATTTCTTCGTATGCTTAAAATTGTCGATTGCGAATAAGATAAAATTTTCTTGTTACTCTTTCTTGTTGTTCAAACATTCGTGCAAATGTATTTTTGCAGATATAATTGTTCTTGCAAGAAAATATTATTACAAAAATTCATCAGTTTTAAATTATTTACAAAACATCATTTACTCCATTAAAAGATCGATTATCAATTGATCTCGCTCGTAACGATTCTGAAGTAATCGTATCATTTCAAGCAGGCATTGAACCGATAGGTAGCGTTTTTTCTTAAACGTTCTTTTTTTGGTATACCCAGTTTTAATGCGATTAAAATAAACGAGATTAGTGGTTGGTAGCTTCGCGTGTACCCCTGATTTTATACCGGATTCCAGCGGGACATTCCCTTTTAAAGTGTCAGGTATATGAAGCTGTGGCGCCAGCATATTCATTCTTCTCTTCTGTCCCCTTTTCAGCCTACCGGTTGATACGAGTTACATATTTCAGCTCCGTGTATTTTCGGACCGACGACGCGCGCAGTTCATCGAAAAATATGTTAGGGATTTTGTAAAGGTGCGAACGACAGAGGCTAAGAATTTCTTTCGAGCTAATAGGCGACGGGGATCCGTGCAAGCTAATTTAGGGATAGCTTTTGGATTATTTTTTTTGCATCGGTTGGCAGCTTTTCGAATGTTTGCGTTTTAAATAATTGCTTTTCTATTCGAAAATCTTGGTTGCTAATTATTTGTATACTTGTATGCTGTATCTAAAATTTGTTCTCATAGTTTCATTTTTAGCAAACATTTGCTTTAATGCGGCGGACAAAATATATGTTATAATGCAAAAACAAAAAAGCCTCTGAATGAAGAACATTAATTTGTTTAATGTTACACAAGTTAATTTGGGCATTTAAAGATTAAGAGTTAACGATATTTAATTTCAAATATGAATTGAATTACAATGAGACAAATTTCACACTGAAGATCAAACATTTACTTTTATCAACAAAAAATGTATAATAAGAGCACGTATAACGAATGTTTAAAATGTAATCGCAGCTGTTAGTAAAAACGATTAGCTTCGATCAGTACAAGGAATAAATCAAAGTTTTTTCACAAATCCATACCACTCGTTTAGATTTCACTTACAACTGAAAATTTTAACGGTTTCACTGCTTTTCGATAAAGAACCATGACTATTTATAAACAATCCTCGTTCATTATATTCCAAAAGTAGGATTATTTAGCAACCGCATATCCACCACTTCTATACATAAATAAATACAAAAAAGCCCGCGTTAAAAAAAAATATTTGCACAAAAGAGTGCAAAAACTGCAGCCTCAATCAGCTCGCGCCGATCGGCTCGGCGAATTCCCAAATCGATCCGGTATCGAAGAATAACTCGACTTACGTAGGTGTGCGCCTCGAAAGCGAGAGAGAGAGAGAGAGGACCTGCAAGGGAACGATCGAGTCGTGGGAGCCTCGCCGTTGCAGAACACGCACGACGGCCCTCCTGCATGAGCGTATAATACGCACATGGCGTGAGCGAGACGGCCTCAGCGCGGCGGCGAGACCGAGAGACCGAGAGAGAGAGAGAGAGAGAGAGGTAGAACTTGAAACTCGAACGTGGAAATATTACAAATGTACCATGACGCTCAACTCTCTCTCTCTCTCTCTCTCTCTCTCCGAGTTTGCTGGGCGTGACGGCACAGGGGTTCCCTTCTCAGAAGGTCTCTCTCCTCTCTTCTCGCTCCTGCGCTCTTTATCTCGCAGGTCTCTCGCTCCTCTTTCGCTCTCTCTCTCTCTCTCTCTCAACCTCCTCCCTCTGTGTGCCGGCCCCGAGATTCGAGAGAGAGGTCCTGTTATCTTTTTTGCGAGCAGCGCGCGGGTTGTGTGATGTACGTATATATGCGCGCGCGCGCGCGAGTGCCTCTCGCGGTGCACCGAGGCTAATGAGAAGAGCGACCTTTAAACGCTCGCGAGAGGAGGGAGTATATAAGACCCGAGAGAGAGAAGAGGAGCCCGCGCTCGATGTCGATGCGATCGCACCGCGCTCGGGAATATAACCAGTGTTAATGAATTTCAAACTCCGACTGAATAATCTCGGGCCGAACGTGGGAATTCTTTGATTTACGAGGATTACGAGGCGCGAGCCTCGTTGGAGCGCCAGAACCGTATCGGATCTATGTAAGAGTTTACTTACGCATGTAAGTTAAACTACAAGCTTTTGCCTCGAAATTTCACCATTTTTTCATCGAAGAGAAAAGAAATTCAGTTAGAACGTTTGAAATAAAAGAAATATTGAATAAACGGCAATATTTCCGCGACAAAGTCGCGGCCGCTCGACGGAGCTACGTAAATACATACGCGATGATCCCAGCGCCATGAATATCAATGCGAAAATGTGGAACGTAGCGGGCATAAAATGCTCGGCGCGATCGGCGCGCAGGTAAGGAAGCGTCCGCGTTAAATACGACTGCAAGTATTTGCATGTTTAAAAGGGGATTAATGCGCGCCGCGAGCGAGGCGCGGAGAAAAAAAATGTTAAACGTATCGACAGCCGGTTGACAAAACGCCGATAAAAGCGCAAGTGTAATAGAAGTCTCGTCGTTAATAAAAACAGGTCTAAGATATGTTTATTCCGTTTTTCCTCGCAATGAGCGGCTGTGCTGAAATAAAATATCGATTTCCTCGGAGTCGTTGAATTCGCTTTTATAGTTCATAAAGTCATTTAATTCAATTTCTCTAATGATTGCATTTTTCAAAATGTCCGATGTATCAAAATTTAACTCTGGGACATTGTGGATGTGTAATGATTATCATCAATAAAAGACAAAGATGTACGTTAAATGCAGCTTTTTTTATGGTAACAATCGCTTGTTAGAGTACCTATTCAATATTCTCAAAACTTTCGCGTTTTCTATTCATATTATCAACATGTCTTCTTACAGTAATGAACTCTGCGCACCTTTAATAAGCTTCATTAAAAAGCAGCGAGCAGACGAAAAGGCATCTTTAATATTTATTGTATAAAAATTAAATATAACATAAAATACCGTGAATTCGAGCGAAAGATGAGTTTTGCGAAACTTCAGTAGTAGTTGATTAATTAATACTAATACTTTTATGAACTGTGCAAATTAAGGAATGCGAGGAGCCGGTAATAAAATCATAAAGGCGAACGCTGCCGACCATTTTTTTTTTTTTTTTGTTTTACTTTTTAATCCACTCGAAGGCATATTCGACATGATCATCAATTATGATTTCACTCGCCGTCAACGCCGAGCCGTTTTACGATGGGAACCCCATAAAGGTTGCGCCACTGAAACTCAAAAATATAGGTTTCTTCGAACGGCGAACGATTTTTCTTTTTCGAGCTCTCTCGGGCCGCTCTCGGGAACGAGGCTCTCTCGGCGATCCAGAAGTCGAGCCTCGGCCCCGGAGCCCGACGTCATATAAACATAAACTCATTCCTTAATCCTCCTCCTCGATAGAATTCAATTCTCCGCCGCCTCTCGGAGAGAGAGAAAAAGTTTCCAAAACTGCGGCGGCGGCGGCGCCCTTCCCGCTCAACTTCGTAAATCCGATAAGTTTTTCTTTGTTCCATACGCGCGCCTTTCTCTCTCCCCGCGAGAGAGAGAGAGAGAGAGAGAGTTTTTTGCCCGCTTCGGCAAAAGTTAGGAACTCGCGGCGCCTTCACGGTTTTCACGGCGCGGGGAGAAGCCGCGCCGCCGCGAGGCTTAAAGGTCTTCTCGAGAGAGAGAGAGAGAGCCAGAGAGGCACGTAAAGCAGTCTATTAATGATCTTTACGGCCGCGCGCATCCTTTTCTTCTTTCCTCGAGAAATGAATAAAGGCGGCTTTGAAAAAGGCCGCGGGTATACGGCCGAGCGCCTGCCAAGACCGCCGGGGATATCAAGCGGGGATAGACGACGCAGTCTAATAATAATGTGTAAGCGCTGAAAAATCGGAAGACGCGGAGGGGGGACATTTGCGCAATGAGCCGAGTCCTCTCTCTCTCTCTCTCTCTCTCTATCTCGCGGTTTTCGTGCCGCGGGATGTAACGCGCTTTTTGCCTCGTGACCTTATGGCGCTCGTTTGCAAATTTGATCGATCTTTCGAAAAAGCTTCGTTCGGCGAAAATGTAAAAGGGACGTTTTTACGCGACTTTCCTCTCTTTGCTTACTTCTTCTGGATTATTTATCGTGTATTTGCACAAGATGTCTGCAAATTCCTCGGCTATGAGTAAGCCTACAATACGCCAAGCGTTTCTATTGCGGCGTCGCTCACTTAAAACTTGAATTTAAACGCGCTTTAGAATCGAAATCGAGCTGACTGAAGGATACAAATTATCCGGAGAGGAAGTCGTTTATTAAAGTAGGATTATTACGCTAATACCCAATATCATTGCAAAAGTTTTAACTTTCCATTTCTCTTCCGAAATCGCGCGTCGGACGCACGCGACCGACAGACCTTCCATTCAAATTTTTGATTTAAAAAACCCGAAACGGTTCCGCATTACCGAGCAAGGAATGCCGAGGCTCAAAGCAGGTGGTAATCCCGGTACGCAGTAATGATAGGAAAAGGAGGAACGACTAGGGCGAAGCCAAGCAAAAAAAAAAGGGGGAAAAAAAAGACAGTGGAAGAAGCAGAGGAGGCGTAAAATAATGGTCGGCTTTTTCCGCCGTTTGTGATTGCAGGCGTTACGGGACGAAGTGCGGCGGCTGCTCGCAAGGCATCAATCCGTCGGATCTCGTGCGGAAGGCGCGGGACAAGGTTTTCCACCTGAACTGCTTCACCTGCCTGGTGTGTCGGAAGCAGATGAGCACCGGCGAGGAGCTCTACGTACTCGACGACAACACCTTCGTCTGCAAGGAGGATTACCTCTCGGGAAAGCCTTTGCCCATCGGCCACCACATGCACGGACGCCACGGTATGGATATCGCTTGCTACTCTTTCGTTTAATATTGTCGCGCTCAATTTTTCTTTTATGGTTTCGAGGGAAAACGTTCTTGTTTTGCATTTGTTTTAAAGATTATTTTTACAGAGTAAATGAGTTGCGAAAAATAAAGTTTAAAGCGTACTGGATGAAGTAGGTTTTAATCTTCGTTCAAGCACATCGGTATTAAGTTACAAAACAAGACTAATATTTTCCGCCGAATTCAATTGGATGCGTTTGTTTCAAGCATTTACTTTCAATCACGACGATATTACGTGCAATTATTTCGTTCAGCAAATGCGTTAAATTCGCTAGAAATCCGCAAACATTAAAATTCTACCGCAAGCCTTCGCCTAACTCTTCCCCGAACGAATCCCCCGGCGAAAAAAACCGCAGCCCAACACAAGGCTAATTTATAAAGGTCAGATTTGTGACAGGTCGCGTCTCGCGTTGACGAGTCCGCCGCGCGACGGCAGGGAGAAAAAAAAAACCCGAGTCCCGAACCCCTCGTCAAAAAGTCACACACGCGCCTCTCTCTCTCCCCGAAACGACACGTCTCTATCACCGCGCGCGCGCTCGGTTCTCGGGCGGCTTCTCGAATAAGTTTCCGCGTAAGCGCGACGCGCGGCCTAGATTTTTCTTCTCGAGAAGGAAGGGGTGTGGTGCCACGCGAGGGAGAGACACGCGCCCTCCAATAAATCGTCGGCCCCGCCGAGGAATGTGAGAAAAGTCGGCGTTTTTCGAAGGCTCGGCTCGGCGCGCTCATTTTTTTTTCCCTCCTCTCTCTCTCTCTCTCTCTCTCTCTCGCTCTCTGGCTCGGCTCTCCGCGCGAGCAGAGGGGGCGGGACCGGCATCAAGGGGGTCACAGTTCAACGCGTTCGGAGCCGAGATTCTCGCGGCGCGAGGAGAGCGAGGGAAACAGAAAAAAAGGGCCGCACGAGAGAGAGAGAGAGAGAGATTGTAAAAAGCTAAAACAAAGGCTGCGCTCTCTGCCGAACCGTAAAAACGCTCTGCTCGCTCTTTTCGTGAGCTGCCTTTTTAATACGTCGGCGAGAAATTCTCTAAGAACCGATGCTACGCGCGTCGTCGTCGTCGTCGTCGGGGGAAAAACAGGTTTTCGCGAACGATTAAGGTATAAGCCGCGCGAAGAACAATTTCCGCGAGGCGGTTCCGCGAGCCGTGTGAAAAAAGGCGGCTGCTGCTGCTGCTGCTGCTGCTGCGGCGAAACGGGGCCGAAAAACGCTGAAAAACCCCGAGGAAGAATAGGTGAAAAGAGAGAGAGGGAGAGAGAGAGAGAAGGAGAGAGAAGAATGGAAAGAAGGCAGGGGGTATAGAGACGCGCGAAAGGCACCTCTCGCCGCGGCGCGTTATTTCTTTTCGGCAGAAGCCGCGGGGACGGCAAGCTGTGAAAACAGCGGCAAAGAGCCTTAGGCAAGTCTAGCGTTTCTAGTAGCCTAACTGCGCCGTGTGCCGTATAACGCGGAGAGCGACGGGCGCGAACACCGAGAGAGAGAGAGAGGGAGAGAGAGAGAGAGGAGGAAGGAGATATTGATGGGCTCCGGCTCGTTTTGTAGCGATGAAACGAAAACCGAAGGTCGTTACGTTACGCAGCGGGTTCCTTTTGTCGTATGCCGACGTCTAACCGCAAAGCCCGCGGGGAGAGAGAGAGAGAGGGAGCGAGAGAGAGAGAGAGAGAGAGAGAGGAGCTCCGAAGTTTATATCGCTGCCGCCTGTAACTTATCGTTCGTATGTGTACGCGCGTCGGGTACGTAGGAGAGTAGGGCAGACTCGCCGCCCGGAACGCCATTATCGCATTATTAGCGTGTTATTTAGGAAGGCCCGACGAATCGAGAGATGCCGGGGAGATTCGACTCGCCTTTCTCGAATCTTTATCGCTCTGTCTTGAGAGCAAGAGAGAGAGAGAGAGAGGCTAAGTGTATTAGCCGTTCGAAAGTGTCTAGCGGGGCCCGGACCTCCGCGAGAGTAAAGACCGCGAGATGCAATATGCGATTTTCGCTCTCGGGGACTTAACAGCCGTCGCGGCTTTTTATTCTCTCGCCCCGGGGAAAATAACCTGCGCGCACGCACAATATCCGCCGATTTGCAGTGTCACGTCGTCGCGAGCCGAGAGCGCGCGGCTACGTTGCCTCGAGCGCGGATTCTTTTGTTCGGGGGAAATTCGGGCCGGTGCGCGGAACCTGTGTGCTTCTTTTTTTTTTTTTTTAAACGCTTTAAGTAGGAGTTTGAAAAGCGAAGGTTTAATAGACCAGCGCGGGTGGCTGGGTTGCAGGAACGCCGGGGTTCGAGTTACTGAACGCGCAGTAATTTTAAGATTAAAATTTTCAATCGAACGAACTTGATATTATAAAACATTTATCAGCATAAGACTCGGTGCAAAAAACCTAAGAGTTTGAGGTTTTCACTAGTTGTTTTCGATCGAATAAAAAAAAAAGTAGACCAATAATGACTTGCGCAACGAAATTGCTCCTAAAAACTGGTTCCCCAAAACGATCCGAATATCGTCTAATGGCAAGCCCTTTTTTCCATCTGATTACAGGAGGCGACTCGCTGATGGGCTCGGGCTCGGAGGACGAGGACGAGGAAGGTAGTAGCGTCGGTCACCAGCATCCTGGGGGTGTTGGTGTGCCTCACCTGGGAGTGCACAATATGGGCCCTGGCGGCCCCGGCGATCAGGTCATTGGTCCCGGCGGCGATCTGCCGCTGGGCACCGATCCCTGCAAGCAGGAGGACTCGGAGGATCAAGGTAAGCGCGCTTATTATTATCATCCGGCCTCAGCCTTCTTCGCACTTCATTCCCGCAAGGAATTATACACTTTTTTCGACGTTTAGCGGCGGGAAGACTTTTTTTTTTCTTCGATATAAGGTTTTGTTGGTTTTTTAGATTGTTTATATTTTGGTATAAATCGGCAGCGAACGATCTGATTTACGATGGGTTTTTGCTTACAGAAACTAATTTTGATCCCCAAAATTTGCTTGATTCTTTTTAATTACACCTTGTTTTTTATTCAGATATTATGAAACGAAGCAACCACAGTTAGCAATAGCAATGTTACTGATAATTTTCTTTTAATGTACATCCTTTCAAATATTAGAAAAAATAATTTTAATTGAACTCTCAAATCAGATTACAAACCCCGTAAGAAAACGAATACTCCTCGATCGCCAGATATATCGCATCCGACAAACGGGTCATACCTTCAGCGGCAGCCTCATTTCCAGATGACGAAAGAAATCAGAGGAACACGGCGCGCGCTTACATAAGAAAACGCTTTGTTTGCAGAGAAAACCTCCGGCCGCGCGGCGCGCTTGGCGCCTCTCGCCTCTAACAAGCTTAAATTATATCGGTGCGCCGTCGATCGGAGAGAGAGAGAGAGAGAGAGAGAGATCTCAATTCGGAATCTCCGCTCGGTGTGCAGCGCGCCGCTAAAAACACAATAGCCGCGGCGGCCGGCGGTCTCGCGCGATCGCAGGTATCTCTCTCCCCGGAGCGCGCGACCCGAGTGTCACTTTTCCAACGAGGGAGAGAGAGAGAGAGAGACAGCCGCTCCATAATAACTCTATGCAAGCGCGAAAGCACGACTACTCTCCTTTTTTTTTTGCTCTCCGTCTCCCTCGTATCCATGACACGACTCGGCACAATGGGACTCATCTGGTCCTTAATCCGCATGCGAAAGCTCGTCTTGAAGGGCGCCCCCTCGGCGCGGCGTGACACTGTCCAAACATTTTCTTTGTCCCGCGGTTAAACCTCTCCCCCCCCCTCCCGCACACCACTCGACCCGCGCACGCAGCAAGCGCGCGGCGGCGGCGGCGGCGCAGATTATCGCGAGCCCTATAGATTTCAACGGGGGCCGCGATAATCCAAAGGGGCTGCTGCTGCCGCCGCCGCTTCTTTGGCCCCCTCCGAATATATACAGCTTTGTTGGCTCGGAACCTCTCTCGATAAAGATGCGGGACGCGCCGTACGCCTACCTGCTGTCGTTTACAGCCGCGGAAAAGTCGAGTCATTGTGGAATTGGCTACTTCCGTGAAAATGCCGGAGCGACGGAGGCGCGATGAATGGGGATTGGAGCCCGGTTTCTATTTGTAACCGAGAGGTGCATAATTTCACTCGAGGGCCGAAGCCGCGGAGGGTATTGTCATTGCCGAGGGTTTAAATGGAAAGTTAATTTTGTCGCCGAATAAGAAATTCGCTTGAGAAGATGCGTTACCTGTTGATTGTCTATTACGATATTTTGGTTCGGTATACACAGTCTATATTTACATGAATGGGCCTATAAAGGTATTAATGCGGCTCGTAACATCCGCATTCTCTTCATTGCGCAAAAACAGTTTCCAAATTACGAAAGCCCCCCGCGATCCTCTCGAGTTAAGGAACCGAAATATAGGCGCGAAGCCCCGCGAAAAGCTCCCCCGCCCGGTGACTGTACTCAGAGGCAGGAACTCTCGTCGCTTGCAGGCTCGCTGGACGGCGACCCGGAGACGCGCGACAGTCAGACGGAGAACAAGAGCCCGGACGGCGGCGCCGGGGGCGGCAGCGGCGACGGCGGCGCCGGCTCGAAGCGCCGCGGGCCCCGCACGACCATCAAGGCCAAGCAGCTCGAGATCCTCAAGACGGCCTTCTCGCAGACGCCCAAGCCGACGAGGCACATACGCGAGCAGCTCGCCAAGGAGACCGGACTGCCCATGCGGGTCATCCAGGTAGGCCACAGTTGCAGCGTTTTTTTTTTTCTTCTGTTTTCGAAAGAAATCTCTGCGTTCTTATGTATCCTGGAGTGCGCGCGACGCTCGGGATTGCGCAAGAGTTTGGCCGCGGAGAGTATATTATATATTTGCAATTCAAATTGCGCGAAGGAAAAAAAATTGCTTCGCGGAACAATTGAATTGGTATCTTTGAAGTTCCAAGCGGAATTGTTGGGAGCCGCGGTAGTTATCGGAGGATTATTTTTTTACGGCAAATCGATAATTGAGCTCGCGTCGGGGATTACGATTCTTTCGGTATTTTTGTTTATTATAACAATTTCTATTCAATTTTCTTGCAAGAATTTTTTATTTTATCAAGCGCGATAATTATATCGCAGCCGATCGTTAATGTATTCAAAAGCGTTACTATTATCTCTCGAGTAGAACTTTTTCTGACAACGACAACGTTAAACACAGTACGCAGCCAAACTCTTTCAAAATCTAAGCTTTCCTCTACTTCCAACCTCCAAAACCCACCTGTCCACCCGAAGAATCAACCCGAATTTTTCCCCGTTCCCAGTCGATTCTCCCCCCTCGAAAAAAAAGCAAAGCAAAGGCGAGATATAAAAAAAAGCGTTGCGGTGTGTCTGTTGCAGGTCTGGTTCCAGAACAAGAGGAGCAAAGAGCGCCGGCTGAAGCAGCTGACGTCGATGGGTAGGTCGCCGTTCTTCGGCGGCTCCCGCAAGATGCGCGGCTTCCCGCTGAACCTGAACCACGGCGGCCTCGGCGGCGACGACGGGCCGCCGCCCGGCTTTCCCTACTTCCCCGACAAGTTCGACTTCGGCTACGGCGGCCCGGTCGCCTTCCACCACGAGTTCTTCGGCGGCCACCCGCCTGCCCACCCCCACGGACCGCCCTTCGGCGGACCCGGCAATCCTGGTGAGTCTTTGGCCGGGTTACCCTTTTTTTTTTGCGCGACCCGGGCTTCTGGATACTCTTTGCCTCTCGGTGCGATTCGGCTTGGGGATGGAGCGAATTAAGTTCAATTGTGAATGAATCAAAACATCATTTTGCGATTTGAAGTTACGTTATTGATTTGTGAAGTTTAAAAATTTAGAAAGATACGTTTATTATTTATTTCGGTAAACTGCAATAGTCTTACGGTTATCTTTTAGAGTATTCGCGTAGAGGATTTAATCCAAAATATATCTTGCTCCAGAAAAGCACCTCGGCAAACGAAGCAGCTGCCTCGGTAATCGCGAGGCAGCTCTCTTGGGCGATCGCTTAAAATCAATAGTCGGAATCGCGCGTGTCAGTCGGCGAAAGTTTGCCGGTGCAAAGGTGGGCAGCGAGTTCGTATGGCGAGAGGCAAAGAGTCTTGTCAGCATCCATCAACAAAGCAAAAGAGCTCGGCATTCGTTACGTTTCTGTTGCAGGCCTGGACCCGAGCAGCCTCGCGGGCATCGCGGCGGCGGCGGCGGTGGCGGGCGAGTACCCGCCGCCCGGGGCCGGCACCGGGCCACCGGAATTCCTGACGGGTCCGCCCGGGCAGGGCCCGCCCGTGCCCTCCGCCGGCAGTCCCGGCGAGTTCCTAGCGCCTGCAGGTACGTCGCCACCTCCCCGAGACTCCTTCGTTTAGGACGCCCTTTCAACGACCCTTGCACCTCGTACCCTGGCGCTCGTTTGTACGAGCCGATGAGTGAACTCGAGGATTGAGGGCTTTGCTTTCTTTTGGAATAACGTTCCTTTCAGTATCGAGGTTTCTGCGTAAAAAAAACTTCGTTTGAAACTAATTTTTAACAAGATTTTGCGCATAATATACACCGTTGAAACTTCAATTAATTATGATAATCAAATTAATGCATAAATCAAATCAAATGAAAAATGCACAATCGGCTGAAAGGGATAAAAACGAGCCGCGTCTTAAGCTCCTTTTTCGCAAGCTTATCTTCCCCCTTTTGTTTCCCCGGGATCAATTATTCATCGCGATCCACCCTAAAATACAGCCCGGATACTCGTTCGAAGCGCATATCATTAGCTCTCCGCTTTACCTCGAGGCTCTCGGTGTGTTTGCCCAAAAACTTTGGCGAAAAAGAAAGGCTTGCGGTCTCCATCCATTAATTACATAGATCGGCAAACGTACATTCGACATTCCCTCTCGTCGGCAGACTGCCCGGCATCCTCGGCATTCCCGTTATGCGAAATACGCCGGGATTACTCAATTCGACGCCGCGCGCGCTGCCCCGGGAATTCGTCATCGTCTTGACACCTGCCTGCCTTCGAACGCCCTGCGTTTCTCGGTAAAGTCTCGCGCGTGCCCGGCTATTCGAGATACAACCCGTGCTCTCTCTCTCTCTTGCTCGAGCCTTAATTGCCAGGAATCCGAGGGAGATATTATTGCCATTATAATACTCGTCGGAGCCCCCCCCAAAGGCCATTTCTCAAAGAGCGCCTCGGCCGGTTTTTCGGCCTGTTTGATTTTGCCTTTTGTAGACGCGGAGCTTCAATGGGTGGGGGG
>UCOM01000301.1:0-93306 GCA_900474385.1 Ormyrus pomaceus
AATGCCTTTAATTCAGCTAAATGGGGCCACATTATGGAGGCTCTTACGAAGATGAATGTACCGGGGTACCTACGGAAGATAGTGGGAAGCTACTTTGAAGACAGGATCCTTAAGTATGACACTGATGATGGTCCGCAGGAGTACAGAGTCACTGGTGGTGTTCCGCAGGATTCAGTACTAGGCCCTCTACTGTGGAATGTCATGTACGACGGACTACTGAAGTTGGGGTTGCCGAAAGAGGCAGAACTAGTTGCATTCGCGGATGATGTGGCCCTAGTAATCGTAGCGAAACATCTGGAGGAAATCAACTACATCTTTGATATAACTTTCGGAAGAGTACGTCAGTGGATGGAGTCGGCTGACCTAAGGTTGGCAGAGCATAAGACGGAGGCAGTACTGATCACCAGTAGAAGAAAAGTGAAAACTATCACACTGCGAGTCTGCAACTACGAGTTCACGTCCCAACCATCACTCCGATACCTGGGAGTGATAATAGACGCCAGGCTTAGCTTCAAGCAGCACACGGTGCACGCCGAAACTAAAGCGTCAAATGTTAGGACCATCCTGTGCCGGCTAATGCCCAACGTTGGAGGTCCGAAACAAAAGAGAAGAGCGCTGTTAACATCCACGATTACATCAGCGCTCATGTACGGCATTGCCATTTGGGCAGATGCACTCAAGACAAAGGAATATAGTCGAAAGGTGGCATCAATCTATCGACTAAGCGCCGTACGAGTTGTCAGCGCTTACCGCACGGTATCTGAGGACGCCATCTGTGTCATTGCAGGGATGCTACCTACAGAAATACTAGCAGAAGAGAGAAGAACACTATACAGTCAGAAAAGATTGTATCATCGACTGTACCCTAGATGGGCCGCTTTGTAGATGATGTCTCGTCGTCCTTAAGGTGTTCCTGGACACCTGAACATCACGTACAGGACTCCCTTTCAATTTCTTGCGTATCGGTTGTATAATGTGCAGGTCTCTGTGTAGACGATGTCTCGTCGTCCTAAGGGATTCTCTGAGCACCTACATATTGTCTATAGAAATCATATAAATAGGATTTTTATTTAATAATATAATATGATTTGCATCTGAGAAATATTTTGTTGCATTTTAAAGATGAAATGGAAAGAGACAAGTGTATATTACATTTTAAAATTCACTTTCTTACGAAAGTATAAAAAGGAATCAAGTCTGAGTAGTTTCCATCTAATATTGTTAAAGTTATACTTATAAAAACTTATCTTTAAATTCAAATTTAAATAATTTTCACCATATACTGAACCACTTAGGTATTGTTTTTTTTTTTTTTTTTTAATTTAACTAAAGAAAGTACTGGAATCATGAAATGAAAATAGACAAGTGTATACAAGAATATGTTATATATTAAAATTTACTTTCTGACGAAAGTATAAAAGGGAGTCAAGTCTGAATAGTTTCCATCTAATATTATCGAATACTTATACAAATTTTTCAAATTAAATGAATGAAAGTACTGAAATCCGGAAATATGAAAGTGGCAAGTTTTTTTGATAAACACATTTTTACTTTAAAACAATGCAAACATTTTTAAGAATAATTTTGGTCAGATGAGTTTTTCATCAAGCCCTACACGAGGCCACTGTCCCTTTGACAACACCGTTGGGGGAATTTTCGACTATCTTATCTGGCTAGTCCCTTTTCAGAAACAATGGAAACTGCCATTACATTGACATTTAATTGTATTTCAGATTTTATAATAAGTTAGAAAATATTTCATTAAAAAACTTACATTTCAATACAGGATTTATGGAAAATTTTAATTATGAAAGATTAATGAGAGAGAGTTTGAGAGGATATATGAACAGAGGTACTAAAATTATTTTCGAATTTATTAGAAGATAAGATAACGAACAAATTTACGCTACGCGTCTGAAGAGGGAAAAATAAACGCTCGATACGAAAAGGGTACAGTTGCGAGATAGATAACTTTTCAGCCTTGATTCAAAAGCAATAAAACCTACCCATTTACGCGGATCAACGCTGCTGCCACGTCGATGAATAGAAGTGAAAATCTCAATCCACAATCGTTGTCCGAGGCGGAACAATTAGTCGTACAGACTAATATTACCCTTAGCTTTAATGTAATTTAACCTCTAGATGGCCGGGATGATGCCGATCGGCATCACCTCAAGGTCGAGCCATATTACTAGTCCATTTTGAAATTTTTCTAGGAACAAAATTTTCAAAGTATGACTTGAGTACATTCATAAATGCGCCTGGAGGTTAAGAGACAGATTTACCCTAAGTGCTTTTCACTTCATTTAACAATGAATGAATATTAATGTGAGTAATCAGCATTATGTCGGAAACAAAAATTTAAATAAGTACGTGATCTACTGAAGACACTACTGAAGAATAAAACAGCTTTTAAAGTTCTTAAATTTATGATTTTATAAATCTATAAATAATCTGTTGAAATTCTGACAAATGCAATTTAGAAAGCGATATTTATTTCAAGTTACCTTGAATTGGTGTCCGAAAAGAATGCTAATCGGTGTTATGTTAGTTATCCTAAATAAAACTGTAAATCAACGTTTAATCTTGATGCATTTAAAAATGATCGATTATTATTATATTTCTCTTTTTCCTCAATACGCTTATAATTCTGTCAATCGATAAATTTCGTCTAATCCATCACTTCGTAATTGAGTTCAATCCGCCGCACATCTGTATAAAACAGCTCGTTTAATAATTCATCACCAAATCTTTTAAACCATTAAAACCAAAAAAAAAGGCGTAAAAAAAAGGATAGCGATTCCTTAACATTTTTCTCTTATCCGCTAAAGAATAATGTCACTTCTTTATATTATAAAGGTAAAAGGAGACGCTAGCAATGCATTATGCAGGCACTATAATGCACGAAGCAAAACTCGCGAACAAGGAGAGCATGGGGGTCACAAAGGGAGTTAGCGGCATTAATTATCCTCGGTTAATTAAGCCCTCAGACCTTTGCCTGCACACGTATTCCTCTCGTCCTTGCGGTATGCTGCATAAATGAAAAATAAAACCAGGCATAGGATGAGTTAACAAAAAATGAAGGTAATGCTCGAGAGAAGGATATAGGTACGATCTATCGGTTATGTATAATTATAGTTATGGGCTTCGTATACGAGGAACGTACTTGGATTTGACGTTATCGGCGTAATGGCTTATGCAACAAATATTTTTTTTTCGTTATTTGTCATTCATGACGCGTTCTTGTGATACGAGATTTTGAAGAACAGTGAGGTTTAATTTTTATAATGGAAGAGCTTATTTATTTTAGAATTTATAGAATTTTTAAATATACTACCTAATTAGATAAAATGTTTAGATAAGGGTAATTTAATTTAGCATGTTTGCAAATTTATTTTTTCTTAAAGAAGCTTACTTCATAGTTAAATTTTATTTTTATCTCAAGTTGTCAATCTTATAGAATTTATCATTCTTAAAAATTAGACTAGACATCCGGGAAAACGTCGCAGACGCGATAATAGAAAAGTCTTGCCTTCGCGAAACGAACCCGGCCAATTGGCGCATCGAACTTTGTCTGCTTCATCCCTTTGATCTTCAACGTAAGCATCGCACTCCGCTGGACTCCGCTCCTCTCCCGTATAAGCGAAGTGTCTGTCTCGGCTATTTGTAACGACCTCCCTCGCTGCGCTCATTACTCTCCAATTGAATTATCTCTCCGGGGGCGTCGCGTGATATATTAAAGCGATAATACGGCCGCTCGCCTTGGGACTCGACGTCCATCGGAATTCGTAAATTGAACGAAATTACACGAGGCAATTATTTGTTGTACTAGAGACGTTTTATTGGGCAATACGCGGACACGCCCAGCTTCATTCAATTCGGCGCTCGAGCCGCGCGTCTCGTTGTAAATTACGAGGGCGAAATATTGATATTATCGTTCTGCGTTGGCGAACTTTTTCGGAACGTAAGTTCGCTGAAAGCGAATTTCACGAAGAAGTAAATGATAATTATTGTGCAAATGCTAATGCTGCGTACGCGAAGGTTAAAATCAGTAATTGCGTTATCGCGAATGAAATACTGTTTAATCAACTCTTCATTCTATTTAACTCGAAGTGGTAAACAGGTAAATCCACTTGTCCTAATTTAAACTAAATACAGAAATAAGGGAAGCAGGTACTGTTGAGCTAAATGGCTTGGAGGTTCAGCGCGTGACGATCGAACCGATATCCGGTCCCCTTGCATTTCGTCGAGCCGAGGCTCTGCTCTCGAGAGGGAGACGGATATAGAAGGAAGAGAAGAGGACGGAAACAGCCGGACAATTAATCAGAATTGCCAATCCATTATCGTTCCTGGCTTGAGTATCTCTAGTGTACGTTAGTCCCGCTACGCCCCCTTCATTGCTAACGATTTCAAAGTGCGCACTTTTAAATGAACACTCGGAGGAGGGAATAAAGAGCTTTCGTGCGAACACTTAATAAGTTTTACTTAGTTTTTTTTTTTTTAACAAGCAGACAAGCTCGAAGTACTTATGACTTTAAAACGCATGAATTTATAAAAGGGAAAAGCGCTGGTGGCTTCAGTGGATTGAACGGATATTGAAAGCAGTAGGTTAATGGTCTTACTTTTCAATAAAACAAATTTTTTATTCTCTAACGGTCAACGTTTTGGTTATTTATTTCACAACTTTCGTCAAAAGGAAAAATTAATAAACCAATATATAAAGCTAGACGAGGGAAGTAAATAAATAGTTCTGCAGGACAAAATGCATTTTCAATCAAAATTTAAAATTGATGACTTGTGTTTCAGAAAGTATTGTTTTTAAGTATGATTTATTACTGTTATTTCGCATGCACGTATTTCAAAAAATTATTTGCCCTGCTTAAAGCAATAACATTTAATGTCTGTTTACTTTAATTTCAGATAATAATTATTCTAAAATCTTTTCTTTATTCTTCAATTAATTTTTATAATAAATATCTTATTTCAGTAGTTAAAGCTGCTCATTATTTTAATGAAACCGGAATTACAATGGAACTAATGCTTTCTTCATTTTATTAGATCTACGGCAGCATCATTTATATTATGAAAAAATGTATCTTCTTTCATTCTGTTTCTCGAACAATGTCACGTATTATAATACCTTAAAAAGAACTATTTTCATAAACGAATATAATAAAAAAACAGTGGCGTGCTGGAGATAAAAAAGAAATCCATAAAAAATTATAAAAATGAATGGGAAAAGCTTTTCAATAATATGTATATGCGTACTGGACAAGTTAGAATACAGTCCGTCTATTGCCACATTTTCTCAATGGTATGAAATTCAGAAAAAAAATAGTTCATATAAGCTTCAGTTGCTTATATTAAAAAATGTACCAAAAATGTTTATAATGTTAAAACTAATATCATAATACTGCAAAAACCAACACGTTCTCAAAGTACTTCACACCGCCCTTTCACTCAAAGTACACCCTTTTTCCATTGCCTTCGCTGTAGCTTCAAAGTAATTGCTCCCAATTAACGTTTTAACCCCATTGGAAAATTTTCAACCAAAATGGAAGAGAAGGTAATAAGGAGATTGCATCTTTTATCGCGCGAACGCCTACAAAGAGCAAAGAGTAAGACTCCGCGTCACCGTTTCCAGCGCAGAGGCAATATCGCTAACGAAAAAAATTCGCCGCGGGCGTTGTTAAAATCGCCGGCGCGACTTATTAATTCCTCGATGCCGAAGCAGCTTTTTTTCACGTTGCGGAAATCCTCCCAAAGGCGAGGCAAATTCGCGGAAACGAAATCGCCCCTCAAACGCCTCTTGAAATATGGATTTCTCGCGAGGATGTTGATGCCTTTTCCGAGCGTCTTGGCTCTCTGCGAGTCTTTTATGATGATGGTCCTTTATAAAATGTTTCCTTTGGCAAATGCAGCGTGAAAGCTGTGGAATAAGAAGTACTTTCTCAAGAGCTGAGGAGGTACGTTGAAAATTTACTAGGTAATTGTGCGTAAAAGGCACTTAAATTTTACGGAACATTAATAATCGAGTTCAATTGACAGAGAATCTGATTCAATTATAATCATTTTATTATACAATTAAATGAGAAAGTAATGGATTCATGCGCATAAGAGTTACTTAGCAAGAACATCATGCTGATGAAAATTTTCTGGAATTAAGCTGGAAAAAAGTTTTGTAAAGTTTTTTTTTGTACAAATTGTCATTCGAACTTTTAACGCAAAAACTTCTTAAGTGAGAACACACCGTAAGAAAAAATATTTACGCTCGAACTTTTTTTCCGCTGGTTGCCGAATGTAAAGTTGCAAACCATTCGGGATAAAACGCGAATAAAGTTTCAAACAATTAACCAAGTTCATTAAGATTTAAATTAAATTATGCTATTTTTACGTTAAATATTTGCAAGATCTAAGTACGACCGCAAAGTACGCTTTTTAAATGAAAGAGAAAATTTTGCAGAACGTAGGGATCAGGTTACGAGAATGTTAACTTTTTATAACTAGATCACTTGATGAAAAAAGTTGTAAAGTAAGAAGCGCAGCCTAATGGTACTCTGAGTATAAAATTAAAAATTCATATCCTCTAAACTTTGAATGTCTGATATTGCTTAAAATTGTTACACGTTGCTTTCAACACCGTTAATACAACACTTCTCAGAAGAAGAAAATTTTCAAAGTTATTAAAAGCGTAGCACAGCTGATAAGACTGCCACTTTCCGAGAAAATCAGAAAGCTAAGCTAAACTGTAGAAAAGACATTTAATTTTCTCCAGTACTTGCAGTAGTAATCACCAGCTAATGTAATCAGCGAGTCCTTCATAAATACGAACGGAACAGGCCTTACTCCCGACATGCGATATTTAAATAGAGGGCAGCGCCGTTCGGGGAGAGTCAGCCGAGGGAGAAAGAGAAAAGGGGAGATCATCATTTTTCTTTAACAAGTATAACCACCTCCGAGGCATCCTTGGCCCGGTAACTCGACATGGCAAACTTTCGAGCGAGAGTAAATAAGCGTAATTACTTGTCGTAGCCATGGTTACGAACGGCCTGAGGTTGGCAGCGCCTGTTAATCCGAGACTCGGGAAACACTCGTTGCGCGCGCCGGACGGCTAAATGTTTACAGAAAAGTAACTGCCTCGAATGGCCGAGAACTTTGTCCCGTCGTGCACACCCACTTCTCGACAGATCCAGGAGAGAGAGAGAGCTCGACACTCGACATTTTTCCGTTTACCTCCGAGGCTGCTGCGATTCTCGGCCTCCTCTTTGCTTCGCGAGGCGCTGACGAATAATGGATTTTCTCACTTTTTTCACGTCGACGACGAAGCTGCGTTATCCGGAGTTACATAAAGCCAGTAATTTACAATGGTGTGGCTGGAAATTCAGGACTGAGCGTAAAAAAACGTTATAATTGATTAAAAAAAAACTTGGCACTGGAAAGTGGGACAGTCTCTAAATGGATATGTAGTTACAGCAAAGTGTAGCTAATTTTAAGGAGCACTTTAAAAAATGTCAAGTTCAATTTCTAATTACCCGGAAAGAAATTTATTAGACGCGTACTGTAAATTTATACTGCAACAAAACCACCAATCCGGCTTATCGGAATAAATCAGCCCATAAAACAATCGTCTCTCAACTGTATACTTCCAACAGCGTACCGAGATAAGTCGGAGAAGAAAAAAAAGGGCTTATGCCTGAAGGACTATTACGCAGTACGAGAGAGAGAGAGAGAAGTCGAGAAGTCGAGGTGCGATCCACCTGTTGCTAGGCCTAAGACGGGGCGTTTCGTGCCTAGACGCCTGCCGTGTGTCCTCCACCCTTTGACATACCACGAAGCCCAGAACGCCGGGAACCTTCCTAATTTCGCGCTCCTTCTTTTTCCACTATTCATGACTCGGATAACGAGGTTAAAACTTCTCCCTCGCCGGATTGCCTCCTCCGCGAGCGGAGGCGGAAAATTCAATTCTGAAGGGAGCGAGAGATTCGTGGAAATGACTTTATCGATCAGACGCGGAAACTGCGGGGCGCGAATTCCTACGCTCGTCTCGCAAGCGCTCCGGCTAATCTCGTTGATGCCCGTACGAAAGAGCGCCGAACACGGAGTCCCCCCGGCGTATGTCGCGCGCTGGAGGATGTTCCAGATTCGATTATTGAGGGATAAGTTTGTTGCAATTTTCTTTTTGTAAAGGGATGATGTATTTAGTTGGTTAGTAAGACTTGTTACTTGGTTTTTGGTAGTTCAGCTGGTGCTTTAAATTTTTGTCCTTTTTCCTTATAAGATGAAAGATTTGAAATTGCGGTAATGAATAGAGCTTCGAATATAATTTTGCTCGTAGCGAGAAAAAAAATTAGAGAAGAATCGTTTGACGGAATTTTCAATTGCAGGATACGAGTTTAATGTATACAGGACATTTGAACTCCTTGGAAATTTAATCTTTTGCCTATTCAATGTGTATAACTAAATCAACAGGATTATTTGCGTTTCCAATTTTCTTCAATTTAAACTTACACTGAATAATTCCTGTTTTAGATAAATGTTTTATTTCCATCATACTGTAGTACTATAGTAGTATAGTAATTTGTTTCAAAAGTGAATTCATTTTTATATTTATTTTTATAATATTAGAAAAACAATAAACGTAAAAAATTCATTTTTGCCTTCCTACTCCGAGAACTCATCAATATGACGTCAAATTACATTAAATACATTAAATTTAATTTTCTGAAAATAGTAGTATATTTATTCACATACATTAATTCCCCTTAGTAAAGAATTAACGTTCAAGCGACTATTTTCATTAAAGGTACAATTTTTGATTATTTTATGAATTTGTTTCAATTGTAGCACATTAAAACGTATACTGCATTTATTGTTTAAAATCTAAAATGACTACTTTGAAAAACTTCAAACTACGTCCCTTAATTAATTAACATTGTTGTGTGTGAAATATACTTCTTAAATCCAATCAATGTAACTGCTCGAATACATCACCAAAGCCGGATAATTTTCTCAAAGGAAGCTCAGCCCTTTAGTTCGTATTCAAGCACCGTACAGAGTTAGCATCGCCACAGCATTACTCACACAATCAATAACTAGCTTACGAGATAAGCCGCTATCAGCATGCCAAAGCAGAGCCATCACTCCGCTGGCTTCGAAGTGCACAAATTACCAATGCCCAACTCTTTCGCGTCTAAAATCGTGAATGCAATTCGCGCGCAATAGCAGGTTTCCGCGCGAAAAATATATTATAAACCCCCCCCCCCCAGAAACAAATCTCTCAACGATATGTGCGCCGCCGGATTTATTTCGCAGAAAGCGGTTTCCCAAGTGGTTTTTCCGCGGTCTGGCCAGTTAAATCGAGTGCGCGACCGAGAGTTAAACCGCAGAGAGAGAGAGAGAGAGAGAGAAAGGCCGAGAAATTCGCGCCCCTCGCGTAAATCGCTCGGCGCGCGACGAACAGCGGGACGCGGCGCTTCCGCTCGGCGACGACGGCACCGGAAACTCGTACAATGGAAAATCGAAGCGTCGAAAAAGGGGCTGCGCTGGAAAGTCGAGGATTGTGGGCGTGAGGGACCGAGTCTTTCGGAACTCGCGGAATTTATTGAAGAATGAACTGGTGCACTTTTGTCCTGTCGGTTTCGTTTTATTTTGGGCTGAAAGATTGAAAATAGTTTCCAGGGAGATGCAATTATTAAAAACAGAATTAGTACAGTGGATTGTAAGAAATTTAAAAAATTACTGTAGGAAAATAATTATTTTGATATAAGAACAAAAGAAATTCTGGATAAAATTTGTATTAAGTAGAATTAAATTTATTTTAACGTTTTATAAAAATATATTTGTAAATATTTTGACAAGATGTATTTCATCATCAATAACAAGTTTTTTGATTTATTAAACGTTCTAATTTTCAGTTGAGTAAATATGTTAGTCATACAAAAACAGAAAGCACGGCTTGAGCTGTTGATCCAGATTTCCTACTCAAAGAGATGATTTATTTATCTTTTAGATCAAACGTCATGATTTTATACGCCTTATTATATCAATTTGCCTTCCACAAAATTACTTTCAACGAATTTTACGAGAAAATCAAAAGACCCTTATTACCGAAAAGCCTTGATGAAAAGCTAAAATCGAAATTAAAAATAATTCCACTAAAATTTTCTATAATTTCATATGCGCATTGTATCGATAGAAAAAAAGATGCGCCCAAAGCCCATTGGCAAAAAAAGGTAATAGCAGTGTCCAATTTAAATGATAATCCTCTTTTGATATATGTGCGCGCGCACGCGACAGCGCGGCATAAGAAGCGTAACCGCAAAAGTGACGCTGAATAATTTCCACGCGCGCGCAAAATATGACGGTTAATCAAGCGTGTCTCCTCAATAAGCGATCTTTCTCGTTTGCCTAATTTTTCGGCCGCACATTTCGCCAAAAAAAAAAAAGGAAGAACCGCGCGGGAAATCCTATTTCGGACAGGTGAATAATCCGATTTTTCGCGGAACAAAACGAGGCGCGTTCATGCATAATTCATGGGCCGAAAACCCCGTCGGGGTGCGTAAGGCGAGCTTTGCGCGGCGAAAAATGTACGGGCGAGCAAAAAGTGCGCGGCGTCCGCGTCGGCCAAAGGAAATATAAATTTTTGGCCCGAAAGAGCGTCTAATTCAAATGTAAAGCGTAACGATTTTTCGCTGATGTATGCAAAAAGCCCAGAGCATAATAGTATACCTCCGTTACCCAGAAATTCGATTGCGAAACGGTTGAAATCGCGCTTGATTGCGCGACGGCGAAATTCCCGTTTTTACGGTAAAATTTCAGGCATTTAAACGAATTTTAACGTGCAAAAAATGCTTCCAATTTTCAGCCCCTTCACAAGATCGCCAAACGGTTTAAAGATTTGCAAAAGGCAATCGCAGCGCCGCCCAGTTTTCGCGCGCAAATTATCACTCGACTCTCGTACCGAGGAAACACGAAATCGCGCTCGATTAAGCAGCTACGTGAAATTGAGGTCAATCGCGAAACGATGCTCCAAAGGCTGGCTTCGTGTGTTTCGCCCAAGCTTTGAAGTCCGATTAAGCGCGACGTGCCCTACGCCGCATTTGCAGCCTTTTCGCGCTTAGCCCGACGAAAAGAGGCCTTATTCCGAAAAAAAGGTAAAGCAGCTAAAGTATTCGGCTCGTTGGCAGCTGCAGTTGTCCTCCGTGTCCTTTTAACTCGTCGCTCACCATTCGCTTTGATTTTTATTCGCGTACGGTTTCTTTATTCGATTTTGCGAGACTTTCCGCAGCGGTTTTGAAAAAGGGGATTCGCGGGAAATGTTTTTTTTAACGACATGTAGACTTTCTTTTTCTGATATTTATTGAGGCGCACGGAATCACTTCGAATTCTCACGAATACAATCTATATCTCTGTTTGTCGAAAAAGAAGTGTCGCTGCATAAAAGAAGAAAATTCGAACTCTCCACGCTCGTAATATATTCCCTGTAAAAGCAACTCGGACCTCCCGAGATGAAAGGGTCAAGAAAAATCAAGCAAAGAGCGTTCCGTATAGGTACATATCGACTGAGAGCGAGTCCTCGAACAAAGCGTCAACTCATTTTCCCCTCGAAATAAAGCGAAAGGAAAAACAGTCCTCTCCTCCCCGCAGGAGCTTGTACACACACCGGAGCTCTCAGTATAAACACGAGCGTTCCTCCCCGGACTCGGGCTCGTTCGTTCATATGCGAGTGGCTCTCCTCCCGGTCTCTCGATAATAATAAGGTATTCTCTCGCACGACGACAAGCAGTTTCTCCCTCTCTCTCTCTCTCGCGCGTCTGTCGCGAGCGGAATGCGAGCAGCGACGGGGCGCGAGGACACATACAGGGAGGCTGGTTGCCAGGCGACGTCTCTGCCTCCACGCGCTTGTCCTGGGAACTTATTCCGTCCGCCCCGGGATGGCGGCTTCTTTTCGAGCCTGCGATTCTAACTTCTCGCGCGCCGCAGCCTCGCTTTGATCAGGCCTAAAAGGCGACCCTTCGCCGAGGATCGTTAAGAAGTGCTGGACCCTTACTTTTGAAATTTATCGGTGCGAAAGTTCGGTACGGGTAGAGCGGAGTTTGTCAAGGGAGAGGTTCCGCGGTCAGTTTCAGTCGGTTCGTCATCTGAATATTTGAATTTTATCAGATTTAATGTTGGAAAGTAATGAACGCGAAGGTAGATAAAGGATTTTAGAAGTATTATTAGACGCGTTAAAAATGTTTACAAGCGTAGGGCGTAGTCCCCTTTGTTATGGTGGGTAATGCGATTTTCTCATAAAAGGCAGTTTAATGAGATTGTACAAGCTCAAATTTCTAATTATCAGCAAAAATTTTCAGATCTTTTTAGATTAAAGGTATTCTAAAGTAATAATATTTTTAGTTTATGAATTTTGCATGAAAATGTAACTTTCCATATAATTAAATTATGAAACGCTATTCGGATAAGTAAAACAAGTTTGCGTTACAAATTCTTACTTTTAAAAAACTCAGAAAAAACTTCCCCAAAAGGTTCCCCTCATTAACTTCAGTGTTTTTTTTTTCGAAACGACTATTGACTTTTATAAGTTTAAAAACTCTTTTTATTCTCACGGAGCCGCCACCTCTTCGTAGATTAAACATTAAGTTATACTCTCAACGGCGTGAGAAGTCGCGAGAAGTGCGGAAAGAAGAGAGATATGAAAAAAAAAATGTATACCTATAACGGCGACCTCGCAAAAGATGCCTCAAGAACCTCGAGTGCGTACGCCACTGAGTGTCATTAAGTATCGCTAATTAAAACATTACTCTGTACAGCCTTAATTAAAGCAAGCACGAGGCTCTACACTCACCGGAAATGGCCAATAAATTTTATATAAATCCTGGACCTGCCTTTTTTTTCTCCATTATTCTTTATTCTTCGCGATCGAAGTAATAGCCGCTTCGGTAATTAAAATTTATATTTCTCTTCCTCCTTCGTTCAAAAATTTTTTGAATTTGTCAATTTTTTAATTTTTTAAAGCTGCAAGTGTTATCATTGCGATAGTCTGAAATGCACGAGGCTTAAGCTTCTTTCATCTTAGTACAGATTAAAAATCGAAGCAAAATGGGAAATCAATATTTCTAACTAGAATTCCCCATTAATACGACTTGATCAGAGAACAAACGCAGAGATTACCGACACCTTGCCGTATAATTTTGGCGAAATCAAGCTACACCCCAATCTACTTAGCTCCCCTCTTCCCCATTATTTTTTTCACTCCTCGAGCCCGTAACTCAGAGACCAGGAACGAGCTTAAGCGCCGCGCGGAGGCGGTGTCAACCTCGCTCCCTGAAACGTCCGAGAATTATGGATCGAGAGGACCGGTGCGAGAGCAAAAAAGCAGAGAGGCATCGCTATATAATCCATACACGTATCGCGTTCTCGTAAATTTCCCGCGGCCTTGTACTTCGGCCCGGGAGGAAGCGTAGGTGGTGTGCGCGCTCGTTACGAAGGTCGATATCCATCGCCGAGAGATCGGCCCGCAATGGCCGCCACTCTGAATTATAGAGCTCACGTTTTCCACCCAAGATCTGGAACGTGCCGCGCTTCGTCGCCGGCAAAGCGCGGATAGCCGTCTGGCTTGTTCTCGGCGACGGGCCTGTTTGAATTCCTGCTTAGCGAGGGTCGGCCGCGAAGGGATGCCGCCAGGAGTGGAATGGCTTTGAAGTGAACTACTGGCCTGTTGAATTGTTACCGGTTGGACTTTATTGTTTGTATTGGTTAGAGGAATAGGATATATAAGCCACAAACTATTTAGGAGTTGAACTGTGATTAAAGTTTTTTATTGACAAATCAATAGTGGTCTAAAGAGTTTAGAAACTATTTTTTATAAGTTCAATTTAAAATCGAATGCTGCTCTTTATTCTACAATTAATCTCACGAAGAGCCGTTATATTAAACAATCTAGAAACCTGATACAGCAAACGGCATATATATTTCCAATTCGCAGCATTAAATAATAATCCAACTCCCCCGACGTACACAGCTGGCAGTTTGTTCCAAAAGCGTTCCAACGAGAGGTGCAGGCAAAATACCGAGAAACTGTCATTGTCTCGCCGCAACTAATGCCGAGCGAGTAAGGTCTCGCGGCTTCTTCAAGAGCCCTTCTGCCAGACAATCGCCTCGAGGTTTCGCGGCACGTGTGGTGCTCGACTGCGACGAGCCGCAGCCGCCGCCTCCTTATAACGTCGCTTCCGCGCGCGACAGGCATGCACGCCGCTCGAGGAATCCGAGTCAAGGGAGAACTCGAAACAAGGCTTCTAGAAGGGGGGGATGGCTTAACTAGCTGCCTACTCCTCTTTTTCGCCAATTTCACGCTTGCCCTTTAGCCGGCGATGCGAGTTTGGATTTTCCGAGGCTTCGCGGTTCGAAGTTTTGCTTTGATTGATAATAGGAGGAACGCCCGAGTGCCGGAAAGTTTAATTATATTGTTGCTGCGGATGATCTTTTAAGTTGGGTATATTGAACGATGTGTAAGAAGTTCTAAACGATTTATTAGAAATAAAGTCTCTTCGAATATTGACTTCGAATATTAAGTCTTAAAATAAGCGGCCATTCGACAAAGACTTTGGTGGGGATCAATTTTTTAAGGCACTTTAAGATTTGGAAGAAAATGTGAATTTCAAAGTGTTGAAAAATATTGTCGCACTTTGCGTAGGTGTTGCCTCAAAAAGCAACAGAATTTGCATGGGTGGGCTCTGTGATAAAAGCAGCTTTAAAACGAAAATAGTATCAAAAGGAAAAGGGATTTGGACACGAATTTTTGCATAAATTGGGATTAGCGAAAATTTGCAAAAATGATACTGTTTAAGCAAAACAAATCATGAGACTTTTAAAAGCCGGCAAAAAAATAATTTGAAAATTTGTTGAATGTTAATATTCATAGAATTGTTTTTTAGAATTAAATCATTGAATTATTATGCATAGAAATAATAAGAGAAAAACTTTTTAAAGTAAAATAGATAAAAGAAGATAAAATATTATTTTTATTCATATATTATTCTTGGCAATAATGAAAGTCAATTTTTACACTAATGAAGTTATTTTTCAATTATACATTGAATTCATCTTCATGTCAAATAGGACGCAACACAGCAAATTAAAAAATACACAATGCATGCGAAAGTCTCATCTTTTCCATTAGGAGCGTCGTTAAGCAAGTTTAAAAATAATAAATTTTTTATCAAGTTTAACTGTGTGCATTGAAGATTAGAGAAGTTTTATGCAACCATTAAAGAAGTGGATAAGTAAACATCTATCTGCAAGTCCTTACAAAGGCTTTGAGGGATTACGGCAACTGCACGATCCAGATCTTCAGGGACACGTTTCTTGCATAAGATTTAGTTTTTTAATATTTCGTTTGCAAAGTTAAATTAATTTTGCATTTATATTCATATTCAATATTTTCTTTGTCCAGATTTGCATCTAGATTTGTCATGAAATTTAAGAGACGATACTAACTTGTATCTAATAATATTCTTCTTTTTGTAATACAATTTTATATTACTTATATAAGCAAACTGTTTTATAAATATTTATTATTTATTTCAAAATAAAGGAACAAACGCTCGTTTGGTAATGCATACACAAACGATGTAGCATCTCCAGTCACAAATAATTCAACACCACCGTTGTCTCTCCGTTTCTTTCTCGAATCCAGCCGTTGCAGTATTACGTTACCACTGAATTCGCAACAGCAAATGATCCGTGCGTCATAACTCATTTTAAATTATTTTCTCTCAAATAGATATAACCAAGATAAATGGATTTTCACGCCTCGCTCTCATCTCCCGAGTGCGTTTGCTTGTAGTTGTCTACACGTTTGCACTGGCTGTGCGGGTCTTACATGAGAAACAACAAGCTAATATTCTGCAGAAATGCGGAAGCTGAGGTGAGAGAAGGAGCGAATTCGTTTTCAGTGCGTGTTCCTGGAAATACAATCGCGATTACCATTGACATCAGGTCGACTTTGAAAAATTCCATCTCCGCTGCGACTCGACTATCACGCATATTCAATGCTTCTTTGACAAATGCCTTTTCAATTCTGAGCCCTTTGGTTTGCTTCCGCTAACTTCTTTTATAAGCTTATTAGATTTACTAAAATCGCTCGAAATGCTTTTCTCATTTATAAACCTTATATTAAATTTGACGCTATTGTTAAATTTATCATTTAAATGGAAATATTGTAGCTATTGGAATTTTTAGAGAATTTTTTATAAATTTTCCGACTTGGAAAAGAAATTATATTATCTTAAATTTTTATTTTAGAATATCTTTTACGGAGGGCGTTAAAGTTTATTAATTAATCTATATAAAAGTTATATATATAAAAGTTTATTAATTATACAAAGTGTGTCCAAGTATTAGAAGATAATTTAAATTTCTAAACGAAAATTCTTTGGGATTTCCGCCTTAATTTCATTAGGAGCTCGCAATCAATATCTCATTTCCTCAATAAATTCTCATTCACGCACAACAGATATCCAATTTCAAAGGGCTGAATTCGTAAATCTTCCTTGTTTCCTCGTTCTATCTCATCACCATGAGAATTCCCACGCAATCAATGAATCTAATTCAATCCTCCTTTAACTGTTACTTATTGGTTTTCTGCATCTACTTTTTTTCCGTTCAATAAAGTATTTTTAAATCACACCATTTTTTTTGTTTCACCGTCACCCTCTCGTTTTTTTTTTCATGCTATTATTATATCCGTCTGGAACTCGTTCGACTGAAAGTAGCTTTTTTCAATAAACTTCGGGGGATCCACTTTCGAAAGTATACAAAAATGCGTCGGCCTCCTGCTAAGCAAGGACTTACGCACACACATACACACGAAGCTATTCTAAAAGCAAGACTTCCCGTCGAACGAGAAAACTTCTCCTCACGACGGTACATAATCACGGCGCATAAAGAGAAGCAAGGGCAGGCCTATTACGTTTTCCGATTTTTTCGATCGAGGCTATAAAACAACTTGCAAGACGTGTTATGAGCGCAAAAGCGTAGACCGACTCTACGCGCTTATTCGAATTTTTCCGAGACTGTGTTCTTTATACGGTGGAAGCTAAAGTATTTTTGCAAGCTCCGCAAAAGTATAGAGACGACGAAGGGGAGACTGTCGTTAATTTTCCTATGGACGAATATTTTTTTCGCGCTTTCAACTGTATTTTTGGCGGGGAGGAAGAAAGGCATTTTATTTGGAAAGTAGTTTATCCCCAATAGATGTTATGATAAACCTATAAAAAGTTCAAACTTTTCTCTTTAAAGTTTATAGCTTTCTACGCGTTTTCCTTTTGCTTTCTCGCCGACAGAAAACTTTGAAACAGTAAAAATTTGAAGATTGTGATGAATTTGGATATTTCTTTCGCCGTTCGGCCGAAAAATATCTGGTACATATGGCAGCTAACCAGGTGTGATACACGAGGCTCTCGATTATGAGTATTTTGTGTGGGTCAAAATTTATGGTCCATTATAATTCTCGCGTGGATTGATTTATTTCAATGGCTCGTTGAAGATACACAGAACTAATTTTCCCTTCATACTGATAGCATTTTAGAACACTGAAGTACATTTCAATTGAAAAGAATTGAATCGAATTAATAGCTTTTAATTTAGTTATGAAAATTATGCATTACTAAAATTTACGAAAATGTTTTTAAGCTAACAACAACTAAAAATCAATGAAGAAATAGAATATTTATTTTTAATTATCAAACAGCTAAATATTGTACAATTAAGAAAACGGTCTCTATTTCTGAACAAAATGAAAACTTTAAATAAATAAAAGCGTATATTTTTCGCGATGCAATGGTAGAATAAAATAAAATAAAAACATTAATGTTTCACTACCGTCAAAATTTATTTTTATTTTCTTCTTAAAGCGAAAATTTATTGTTTGACGTTCAATGAAAGAATGATTTTATTTTCAATTTTTAAAGCGCGCGTATATAGTTAATCTTAAGTAAAATGAACTATTGTGCATTATTTAAATTAAATTACTTTCCAAGAAAAATACGAATAAAACATAATTCTAGAGACACATTAATCAAACGTGAACTTTTAAAACCGACCAAAAGGGAATACTACTTAAGAAACCCTGCTTCAAAAAGGGAGCAATTAAGTCTGACCCAAGCCAGTTATTTCTACTTATCCAATTTGAAGTTTGTACCGCGTCTGAAAAAGTATAGAAGTAATTAGAAAAACTATAGAAGAATAAATGGTCGATTCATTGAAACAATGGACAATGATACATTTTAACAATTATAAATAACATTAAGACAAACAATTTTGCCCGCTTTACAATTCGCGCAAAAGCATGAGAATTAAAATGAAGAACGACAAATAAAAGCAACTGGATTAAGCAGAATTTTACGGAAAATTTACAGCATCATCATTACTTCTGTCGAAGTCTATTTTACTCTCCCCAACATCCAGCAGTAGCAGTACATAAAAACGTGTAAAGCTCGAGTCCATCCAGTGCGCAATTCGCCGCCAGTAAAAAAGAGCGAACGACCGTGAGAAGCTCCGGCAGACGACTCGGACTCGTTAAGGCGCGTCTTTCGGACTGCGTCGAGGAAAAAGGCGTCCCTTCTCGGCACGTCGTAAACTCGATTTTTTTTTTTTTTTCACTCCCCTCCTCTCCCCCGCGAAGTAATAAACTGCAAGAGCTCCCGGCGATCGATGGTGCAACGATTTTTTCGCACGCGAGAAAGAGAAAAAGAGAGAGAGAGAGAGAGAGAGCTTTCTCTGCGAGCGCGAAGTCATGTAGCTGACCTTCTTTCCTTATTTAAACGCGCCGCGCGCACGACGAGCCTCGTCATTGCCGCGGGAGGCTCGATTATAATTACACGGGAGGATGCCCAAGTGATGTATACGCCTCCTGCGTCGCCGCATTCATTCAACCCTCGTCCGCAGCTGTGCTTTCCTTTGCGAGCTACTCCGTCCTTCGCTAAGCAAGCCCTTGACGTCGTTAATTTAAATTCATGATCAAGCTGCGATGCAGTCGGGCCTTCTGAGCTTCGAGGGCGAAGGGGATTTATGTTTCTTACTCGGACGGTGGAAGACGTATTTGTTTAGACGGGGGTTGTTATTTTCCCAAGTTGTTTGATCGATATGGTTTTCCAGCATTGAAACTAATAAACCAAGTCGTTGGGTTAAGATGTTCATTGAAGTAGATTTGAACGATTTGCGAAGGAACAAACATGGTACGATACTTTTTACTGCTCGGACAAGGTAATGCAGAAGAAAATTCTTTTGTGAAAAATAACACGAAGCTTAAAATAATCAAAAAATCATTTTAAAAACACTACTTATTGTAAAAAAACTTAAACCTTCACCTTTACCTTACGTTATCGTCCATCATTTCATTCCAACTTGTAATTACATACTTTACCCCTTACTATCATTGCCCCGCCTCGACGGCGTTAAGCTTCATCGCACGCGTGGCGCCCCATTTATCCCCGTTAAAAAACTATAAGAAAGCCCGCAAACGCGAAAAAAAAAAAACTTCGCCGGGGGGTAAACAAGGAAGAAACGTCATTCTCCATTTAACGTCGATTTGTTTCAGCGGCGTTATCGGATGGAAAAGAAGACCCGTCCGCTGAATGGCCTCAGCCTGACCACACACACACACACACATAAAATTGGACATGTGCGACCACGATTCACACCGCGCTATATCGCGCAGTCACGATCTCTCTTGCTGTCCGAGGGCTCGTGTATGTGTGCGTGTACGTGTATGTGTCGCGCCCCCGTACCTTTTCAACGCGACGCAATTAGCGGTCAAGGAACCGGAGGAGGCTTTGCCACACTGTATATCTGTGTTGCTTTGTGTTCCTTTTTCGAAGAGTCGTTCGGATATGAATCTTAATTGCTCGTAGTTACGAAATACTTGCTTGTATTTTGGAATGTGGAGTTTTGTTTGCGCTAAAAGCTCCTCTTGTAATTTGCCACGGAATTGTACTTCTTTGGTTTACTTGGAAAAGTAGGAGAAAGATATGAAAATTAATTTAAGTGGTTTAATGATTTGCAGTTTGTTATTTTTTTTTTACGTGAATTATTTTTTTGTGAATTTCAGCCAAATAAAATTGTGAAAAAAACGCAGTAAAGAGATAAAGAATTGTGAAAGATATTGGTGAAAAGTGAATCGGGTAAGAAAATTAGCACTCGAACAAATCAGCTTTTACTGTGTCAAAGGAAGCCCTTGTTACAAAGGTAATCGGCTCTGAAACTATCATAATTATTGTAATCTTTTTATGCACAAATAACACTGAACGGCTGAAAAATGTTATTTACAAGATTATCATCGCATTTGTTTAACAGACAAATCCGACTTGTAACTCGTTTTCTAAGGCTTCTTAAACTAATGTAAGTAATGAAATACGAAATTCTAAACTTGTTATTATTACTGGTCGAAACTTTTTTTAGTTTTGCCTTTCGTTTTATGGAACAGTTTATTATTCTGCATAAATGGCCCTATTAGCAAAATAATCTAAGAATACTTAATCACTCATTCAGCTTGCGGTATACATTCACAACTGACAACGTTATTTTTAATTACAGTCAGTCGCTTGTAGTCATTAAGTCACAAGGATATTTTAAAATACTTTTAAAGCACATTTTCAAGTCGGTTTTAAAAAAGGTTGAAATTCCTCTCCGCGCGCCTGAAGCCTTTTATTCTCCTATCTCCTCACTTTTAACACTACCTTCCTTTCCTCGCGCGAAAGAAATAAAAATGTCTAAGAGAGAAAGTTTAATTGGATCGTCCGGAACCGACGACTGAACTTAGCCGCGACGTAACGACGACATGGGTGCGACGACGAAAACTTTCTGCGAAAATGTTTCGCGTTGTTCTTCGCGAATAAAGGACGAGAGGCGAATATGTGACATTGTTCTCTTTTTCATTTTCTCTGTGGAAGTCAGTGGCGATGTATGCAAGTGACGCTGCTTATTCATGAGTCGTATTTGTCTGCATGTTAAGAGGGAATATATTTCTGAATATTATACCTATTACATTATTACTTTATAAGCCTGAGTAAAATGTTTATGACGCGAGTAGCTTATTGCTGGAATGAATTATTATGATGAAAAAAACCTAATTGCTTTGTTCAACAGTTTGTTTTCGAATTGTCCAAAATGAAAATTTGAAATCAAAAGGTGAATATTTAATCAGATAAAGCTGTTTTAATGACGATAAATTCAAGTCTACAACAAGGTTTAACTTTGCTTTGTTCATCTTCAAAGTCAACAATGCAATTTTTTTTGCAAAGAGAATCATAATCATTAACGAAATATCCAGAAACTTTATAAGCCCGTATAAGTACGCTTACTGTAGTTAAAATTGAAATCATTGGTATTTTGAAAAGCAAATGAAACTTAATAATCTGAAGTTCCTAAACGTAATATGTATACAGTTTACAAATATCCACGAATTCCGAAAATATTGTTACACCCTAAATAAACTTCAATTTTCCATGCCAAATTCTTGATTGCGAAGATACTTGTAAAACAAGGCAGTTTATTCTTTTAATCAAATTAATCTCTGGCGCCTTTTTTAAAAGACGCTAAATCAGACCTTAAATTGAGGGAAAAATCATCAGATTTTCAGTGCGACTGACGGCGTGTTTGCAGCTTCGCCTCGTCGTTGTCGTCGGCCTCGAAATGCTGAAGCCCCGAGTGCGACTCTATTTCTTTGGCATCTGCGGAATTCGTATATTTAATTAAATGTGGGTGAGTACTCCATTCAAATACGTTTCTCCCTCTCGGCTCTCCCTAGATCCGATTCTTCGCCTGGCTTTCCACGTTAAATACGAGAACAATACTGTCGTCGAAGAGAAAAAAAGGGAGAAGCGTTAAGTATGTGTTTTCGTCGCTAAAGTCGGGTAAATAGTTGAGGTTATAAGGTGATGTTCTGTCGTTCTTCTTGGCTTGGTAACGGTCTGTCTAAGTCTTGGCGCAGTCTCGAGAAAGCCTCTCGAGCTGTTTAAATGTATAAATAGTCTTTCGAGCAAGGCGAATTTGAAATTCTTTATTTGAATGTTTAATGAAGCATTTAAACAGTTGAATCTTGATATTATTTATCTGATTTACTTGGATTATTTACTTTAGTTTTATGAAAATTAAACTATTTAAAGAAATAAAGCGGATGTTAAATACTAGAAATTAATAGAATAAAAACAGTTCGTTTGCCTTTTCTTAATGAAAATAATGTTATATTATACCTTGAGTTACAAACTTTATTTTCCATTAAACAGATCGTACATAAACTTAGATAAACTGCATTACTTCATAAAATGTAGGAAAAGTAATCTATATAACTGGAGTAAAACTCTTAGTTACATTATCCGAAAAGAAGTCAGTAAACCTTTGCTGATAAATTTTTAAATTTGTTAAAACTTGCCTGAGTAAAGCTTTCAATATACAACATTCAACCTAAAATACAAAATTGTTTTAAAAGATAATTTTGCTCTTTTCTGGTGTTTTTACTCTTCCAATTAGATTACATTTTTTCTCTTGAAAATTCTAAGTTGGAATGATACTAAAAATCTTTTAGATTAAATTTTTTTTATTTTTTAACTATTCATTATTCGAAAAAAAAAAATTGGATAAAGCAGGAGAAGTGGAATATATTAATCACTCGAGGAATCAAAGTTAGAATGGTATCTGCTTTTATTAAAAGCAGTTTCGCCATTGGTCGTGTCCTTCAACGGCAAGGACTTAATCCTGCTTAAGGTTATCGCTTCCTCCCATTTTACTTTTCCGTGGGCAAGTTTAAATTTCTCCGCGAAAGATCTCGCAGACGGAAAACCGTCTCTCTTCCTTAATCTGCTCACGTTTTATTCAAAAGCACTAGATTTCTTCTATAGCTATAAAGAATGAGGAGAGTACTTTTGGGCTCCCTCGAATGAACAGCTTTTTATGCCTCGGGACATGTATGCGTATACGCCTGATTTAAGAAGTCGAGCTATATATATGGTTTTGAGGTCTTTAAAATCTTGAAATGAAGATAAAGTTTAATTTAATTGCGTTAAATTAGCTTTTAGAAACAATACTTTGGATAGAAAAATTTGAAATTTTTTGATCTTCTGATAGTTTATATTTTTATATTTTTTATTTCAAATAATTTTTGCTGTTTTACTATTAACGTCAGACCTTATAGAAATTGAAGTATTATTCGAGAGCTTCGGTACATTTGTGCTTCGTCTTGTGGAAATATTAAATGTCAAGTGGAGTGGCAAAATTATAAAATGAAGTATAAATAAAAACTATAAAATTGTACACTTTTTAAGATTATAATTTTTCTGAAATTGTTTTAATTATAAAACATAAAACATAAGTTCAGAAGTTTTTTATTTCTTTTATTTGTAATACACATGAAGTGGGTATTGATTTATGATAAACCTTCGATAAATGAAAAGTATGATAATTTCATTTTACTGAATCATTGTTCTTTTATGCTCCTCTACAATCACTTCAAAGTTCACTTAATGATTTTTATGGCAGAGAATCATCTTATGTTTTTTCAAAAAGGGCCCCAATGTTACATCAAAATCTGTGACCGAAACATGTAGAAATCAGTTTACGTAAATTTTTACATTGAAAAAGTTTAAAATTGTATTCAAATTTACATCTCAAATAGTTTTTAGCGTATATATAAATAGAAAAAACGATATTGAAATACAATAGTATGGATTTTTCAACGATCAAGAAGAAGCGCGAGAGAAACTATTATTAATATTTTATAAAAATAAAATGAAAATATTTTTGAAAAATATCCATTCTATTGATTTTCGGAAATTTTCTATTGTGCTACTTATATTTTGGGTAAGAAAGGCATTCGACTGGAGAATCTGTGAAAATCGCGGATTAATCAATGCAAATAAATTTTAATGATAGTTCAACAAACAGTGTTTATTTCGGAAACAACTATTGCTCAGAATGTGAATCGCGAAGAAAAATAATGCACTGCGTAAAATTTAGAATGACCACTTACCCGACGCATAACACGGAGGGAGAACGATGAGGTCTTCATTTTCGTGGAAATGCTGAACTGACTGGCAAAGTTGAGAAGAAAAATCCGCGAGGAAACCGAAGGAACTCCAGCCGAGACAATCAGCCACGAGTTACTGCAAGAAAGGACGAAATCTCAGCTGGAGCTGCTAGGTTGGTGTGGGTGGCAGCAACTACAGGTGGTCGCTGATCCAGTAGCGGCTGCGGCAACGGTGCCTCACTCCCTGCCTCCAATCTACCTCGAGTTTGTTCGTAAAAAAAATAACAGTCAATCCCTGGCCCCACAGTCTATTAGAAAATTTTTGCGTCGCCCTCGGGTACGACCGGCCGATAGTTTCGCACCAACAGTCTATCAAAAAAGCCGACGTTACTACCCAGACCGCAACTATACTAATTGAAAAGATACGTTTAAAATTCGAAAAGAAGCGATAGCTGCAGAATCGAAATTGCGAGCGGAACGAGAGAGAGAGAGCTGCTAGGGTGCGCGTTCGCTCGGGTGATCAACGAGGAACGCGGCTGTTGATCGTCTGGCCGTGCGTCGCGGCTCTGCGGTGCTCTGAGGGACAGAGAGCAAGAGGGAGGAGAAGCGAGCGAGAGGGAGAGAACGCGGAGGAAACCACCCCGGCGCTCTCGCGCACGCTCGCAAGCCAGGGCCGCGCCTACGCTAAGGTCGCCAAGCTCCCTCGACGCCCCCTCCTTTTTCTTTTTTCGAAACGGCGCCTTTTGCCACCTCCCTTCCATAATTAATTGCGATTCAAGGAACGACGCTGATGAGCAGGGCGCTGCGCGAGTTTCAAAAGCGCCGAGCGCCGATTAAGCGCCGAGACAATAGACCGCTCGATGCCATTGTCTACGCTGCCGCAATCTGTTGCACCTATTCAGGGTGCATGTAGCACGTGTCGTCAGTCCCGTCGCACGGCTTTACGAAAACTCGCCAAACGGGAACGAGAGCCAAGGGGAATAAATGCCGCGACGCGGAAACGGACTTTGACGAGGATTCGTGGTGAACTTTTTAGTGGACTTCGTCACTGTAGCCTGTTGATTTAATATTTGAAGAATGTTTTTCATTTTCTGGTGACTAAGCAATATTTGAATTTCTAAAATAATGAAAATAATGAAGGTTTTATTAATTTTAGTAACATGCAGATTCAGCAAAATAATAATCTATTAAAAAAATATGTTTATTAAATAAAACTTTAATACATACTACATATTTTATCGAAACTATATTAAGCCAATTCTTATTTACAATAATACTATTATAACACGCGAATCAGTAATAATTTCCCTTTTTCTCTATTACTACGTGGCAATTTTGTTTTAAAAGAGTTATTTTCAAATTTTATTCAAGAGCATATCAGTCAGATTCATCCACGTACTCGATGTCAATATCTTCGTCGGTACAAATTTTTGTATTTCCGTAGTATTTGCCTAAAACAGTAAAAACATAAACTATTTAGATTGCAATTAACAATTTGAATAATAAAAACAAATACAAAATAATTTTTTACAAGCATGTCATTCCAATATTTAAGATTGGATTAAACATTTAAAAATATAAATTAAATTAACACAAAATGTCTGTCCTTAAATATCACAATTATTACACAAAACATAAAAATTTAAGTTAATGAACTTTCGTTTGATATGTAAAAAATACAATGCAAAACAATGCAACAAAATGTTAATATTATAAATTCTAACATTTTAGTGAACAACCATTCTAAACAGTTTAAATACGTATAAACGTTTCTATTATAAAACAATTTTAGTTACAGAGATATAATATACTATAAAAACTATAATTAATACTTACAGTTTTCTTTTGATGTAGATGAATGAGTTGGGCTAGACGTTGTGCTTGGTGGCGACACCACCTTATTGGTAGTGACTTCTGGAATATGCGTAGCTTTCTGAGTAACAGAAGTTGTGGTTTCTTTGTGGTCTTCAGAAACGGTCGACAACGTTGATGTACTGAAAGTCGGTACAGCAGACGAAATAGTGTCATCTCCTTCTCTGCTATCAGGCGCATTAGTAACATTAGCCGCTGTCGTCGATGACGTTGTAGTGTTCGAGAAACTACTATCATTTTCATCTAGCTCTTCACTACTGGAGAAATCTTCTTCACTGCTACTTTCTGGTAAAGGCTTGACAGATGATGTAGCAGTTGCAAATTTATTTTCTGTAGACGTTTCTATAGTAGTAGATGGTCGTTGTGGACTCGTTGAAGTAGAACTAATCTCCGGCACATGAGTGGTTCCTTGAGAAACAGTCGTCGTAGGTGCTACTGTAGTAATGATATCCTCCGTAGTCACTTCTGGGATAGCTGTGGGTTTCTCCGTGGGGACGGCATGGGTTGTAATGTCAGGTTTGTAAGTTGGTACCTCTGGAACGGACGTCGTTGGCACATTTCCGTCCTCTTCGCTATTGACTTCTTCGGATTCTGAAGCATGTGTAGGTGCAACTGTAGTAATGACATCCTCAGTAGTTACTTCTGGCGTAGCAGTGGGCTTCTGTGTGGGAACGGCATGGGTTGTAACGTCAGGTTTGTAAGTCGGTTCCTCTGGAGCAAACGTCGTTGGCACATTTACGTCCTCTTCGCTATCGACTTCTTTCGATTCTGAAGCATGTGTAGGTGCCACTGTAGTAGTGTAATCCGCAGTAGTCACCTCTGGCGCAGCCGTGGGCTTCTGCGTGGGAACGGCATGGGTTGTAACGTCAGGTTTATAAGTTGGTTCCTCTGGAACAAACGTTGTTGGCACATTTACGTCTTCTTTGCTATCTACTTCTTTGGAGTCTGTGGAATATGTGGGTGTTAGTGTGGTAGCGTCATCCTCATTAGTCACCTCTGGGATAGCAGTGGATTTCTGCGTGGGAAGGGCATGGGTTGTAGGTTCCGGTGTTTTAGTCGGTTTTGACGAAGGTGCAGCATTGCTCGTAACGTCAGGTTCGTAATTAGGTTCTTGTGGATTGGCTGTGGTCAAATGATTCATATCCTCTTCGCTGTTAATTGCTTCCGATTCTGCAGGAAATTGTGGAATCATTGTTGATTTTTCTGACGAAATAGTTGTTGTCGAGTAATTGGGTTTGTAAGTGGACTTGTGTGGAATACCCGTGGTAGACTCGGCTGTTTCTTCATCATCATTAATATTTGGGGATTCCGTATTTTCGTGAGAAATGACAGTACTATCTGTTGTTTCTGTATCTGGTTCTTGGGCATTATCTTGCTTTTCATTTTCGCTGCTATGTACTTCTATACTTTCACTATTTTCTTCACTACTTTCTTGTTCGATACTGCTTGCCTTTGCTGTTGTGGTATAATTCGTTGGAGCATGGGTAGTGACAATCTCTTTTGTAGTAGTTCTTTCTGGTAGATAAGTAGTATCCGTTTTTGTATCACTTACTGTCGTTGATAGAATTCCATTTTCTGTATTTATTTCGGTGGAGTAGGTTGTTATTTTGCTTTCTTCAGTAAAAGCAGTAGATCCAATTTCATTATAATCATTTTGTGGCATATGTGTTGTTTGTGTACTATCCTTAGTTTGATTTTCCTCTGATTCATGATCTGTTGATGGATAAGTAGATGAAATGTGGGGGGTCGTTTCGGTATAATTGTTAACGCTTTCTTCCGTTGTAAATATAGCTGAGGTATTTTCAATATTTTCAGTATTTAGTGTAGGTTTTAGAGTTGTAGAATAATGGGGACGACCATGGGGATGATGCGGCCTATGAGGATGATTTGGTTTATGCGGATAATTTGGTTTGTGCGGACGATGTGGTTTATGTGGACGATGTGGACGATGTGGACGATGAGGTCGTTGAGGATATGGTTTCCAATGATTTATTTGATTGCAAAACAGTTCATGTAATGATTTCGTGTGCAGCCAATTAGTAATGTGTTTTGGTGCTAGTGATACTATATCCAGTATGCCACATAGTAAACTGTGCCGCTGTAAGAAATAAACAGTTTTATAAAATTTTTTTGGGGTTTTCTAATGCATGTCTTATAGTTTAGTTATTTTAAGTTTATACTTTTAAGTTCCACTTTTAGTATTCAATGTATTCCAAACAGAAAATAGAATTACTTCTTTTGCTGGTTCATGAAATATTTAAAGTTAATTTTGTTCAATCATTATTTTATCATTAAAAATAATTGAATTCTTATTTATTCGTATTTATTAACATTAAATTTTTGTATTCACAGTGTTAAAGAAACAAGACAAATATTATATAAATAAAGCTTTCCAGTTGGAGAAAAACTGATATATAATAACGTTTAATAACGATTAACGATTCAAATTTTAGAACTTCTTTTTTGTAAAACATTGTAATATTAGTTGTACTCATAAAATTGTTAAAAAAAACTTATAAGAAAATTATAAAATGATTTTAAAAAATACTCTTAGTTATCGGCAACATGCAGAAGTATATCTCATAAAATTTTTAAATGATTTTCTTAATTATTTTCCGAAAAAAAAAAAATTAGCTTCTGAAACTCTATGATTGACCATAAATGGAGTAAAGCACTTTCTTGCTTGTTATTTTTCTTAGTTAATGTTACTTTTAAAGTAATAAGTAAAAAAATAACTACAGGGAAAGTTACAAAAAAAAAAAAAAAACTATAAAAAGAACTATTACTTTGAAATAAATAAATATTTTGCTTATACCGTGTGCATTCATCTTTCTTTTTTACTTTATTACATAATTTATGTGTAAATAATTATTGCATTATTATAACCATGCATTATCTCATTGAAAACTTGTTTAATTTCCTAATATATCTTAAGTATTAATTAACTTACGGGTAAACGACGATCTTCCTCATATTTTTCACCCGCTAAATCCACTGGCTGAGCATTAATAACACTTTGTTGAAATGTGTAGGATGAAACAAAAATAAATATAATCAAGCCCCATTTCATACTTCCTCTTAAATTCATAATTCCTTTTAAAATCTGTTATTTCTGTAAAGAAATACAATTCATAATATAAGTTTTACTTTTTATTAATTCTAATATTATAACGAAAAATCACGTTTTAAAATACTTCACCTTTAAAGCAATTTACCCGAAGCACTACATGAGAAAGAGGATTGCATCGTTTTTTTCAGTATATCAGTCTTTTATACATCAAGTTAAGTATATGATCAAAAATTATGAAGATCAAACATCGGTAATAGCCTTCATTGAATTGCCGCAAGTATCATTATTTTACCGTTAACTCTTACAACATTATGATAAGAATTTTGTTTTTTTTCAATTTGTTCAATGATTTGAACACTTGTGAATGTAAATTGACGTAACTTAAAATTTAATTTGCCTAATCTAAAAATAATGTTCCACAACAATTGCGCATAATAAACCAGTGTGCGTATTTAATCAAGTGCTCATTTAATAATAAATTCCAGATCATAAAGCTCAGCTAAGGTGCATATTGTGTGTCATATTGCATAATTTAAATTATGACATCTGAGTTTTGTTGATTACTTATAAAAATTTTTTTATTTTCTGCAGCAAAACTTTCTCCAAATCTTCATAATTCAACATCTTTTAGCATAACAAAATATTTGTAAAACTAATCAATATCATGAACAAAATACAATATAAATTTAGCTTTTAAAGGACTGGGGCCATCGCTTAAGTGATGGTAAGCTATGATTCGTGCTTTGCAAAAAATGAAAAAAAAATTTAGAAAACTCGGAACATTTGTAGCAAATAGTTTTTCAAAAAATATTAATTTTTAAGGCGAAATGTCGGCCCTGCATGAAAGGTTAATTTTAAGATTCATAATTTAGAATTCTATGTATTACAAACTTTTATTGTATAATTCAATATTTAATTAGTATTTATTTGAATTAAAAGAAGACATCAGGAAGGCAGCTGCGCAAAACATACATAGATAAATTATGAATCAGACAAATATTTCATCAGGTTTAGATAATTCATCTGATTTCGATAGTTATATTACAATATTACATTTGATCATCCTTACATTTTAGAATTTTATCCCATAATTTGAATGAACGTTTAAAGTACGACATTTCTTGTCGCATTATATTTGCTATTAATATTGCAAACTTTCTCTTCTATTTCAATATAGGTACATTTAAACATATAAAAATCTCAGTAATAAAATAATAAAAAATTTACTTATATATTGCAGAATCGCAATGAAATAATTTATGAGGTAACTTCAAAATTTGCATGTGAATGAAGTTCAACGTCTTTCAAATCATTGACTCCAAATACTGATTTAAATATAATTTGCAGTTTTATCAAAACACATTGTTTTTTCCAAGCTGTTCGATTAATTTCGAAAATTTGTAAAACATATGTGACCTTTTCGAGTTCAAAAAAACAGAGATAAAACCGAAAATTCATGAAATTATTTAAAACATTGTATTAAAATTTTATTTAATGATAATACTTATAATTGATTTTTAAATACGCACTCTTAAATAAAGACCTTCAGTTTAAAACCATGCTTGTATACTTTACAATATCTAATTGATTAAATTGATTTCATTACTAATTTTAAACATCTTAGCTAAAAATTTATACAGATTATTTTATTTGTCTATTTTAATAATGTGTTGTAAGTAAACTCGATCCCTCTAAAAGTTCAAATATACCGATCAGTGCAGAAAACTTACCTTATCGACTAATGATTAGGCAGTATTTTTTCTACTTTACCTTGCATCAGCAATCGCAGAAATGATCCACTTTTGGAAGTCGTTGCTGCCGAAGTGTCTCCCTCTACAAACTTTCACTCAGTGGGTGTCGACATTGTTTGTAACCAATGTTGTAGCCTCTTATAATAGTGTATGCTGTATGTATCGGAGTGAAAAAAAAGGAAACTTCAAAAAAATTAATGGGGCAGCTGTCTAAGTACAAACAATGTGATATGAAAACATTGATTTTCTGAAGTTTCCATACAATTTTGACTTGTGATTCGAAAGTAAAATCTTGTCAGTCCAAACAATTACTGCAATGGAGGGGGTTCTTCAAAATGGAAATGGAAATTCTGGTGAAACTGCTACAACAATTGTCAATTCTCTCAATGTCAAATTGCAAAAAGAGGTAAGGAAATCATCAGAACGAAATCTGCAATTTGGTCAATTTTTTTTAGCTTAATTGTATTTACATTATATACATTAAAAATTATAGTTTATATGTTCTATTAAATATTATAATAAACAATATTTTATACTACTTGCATAATTATTTTAGGATATCTTACTTAATCATATGGAAATAACAATAGTCGAGGCAGAGAAAAGAGCAAATGGAGCACTTAATTTAAAAGAGTTTTATACTGTCTACCTCATTGAAACTAAGTAAATTTAATAATTTTCTAAAATTTAAATATGTTTACATCATTTAATTAAAATTTAACATTTCAGAGTTATTGATCCTGAATTTAAAGATGCCTTGACCAATCTAAGTTCCTTATGGCGTCGATATACTGAGTTTGAATTATTGAGAGCATATTTAGAAATTTCATATCCATATATAGTTTTACCTCCATTACCTGAGAAGAAAGTCTTATATGCATGGCAAAAAGTTACCACTGATACATTTGATCCTGACTTCGTTGATCGTCGACGAGCTGGGCTAGAAGTAGTTTCATTTGATTTTATAAAATTGTTTCTTTATATTTTAATATTTATTAACTTAATAATAATTGATATTTATAATTTTAGAATTTCTTGTTAAGAATCGCATCACATCCAGTCTTATCATTTGACAAACACTTCATGGGATTTCTGCAACAGAAAGATGGATGGCGAGAAAGTATAAAAGAGTCAGGTAAATATATGTTTACAATAATTTACAGAAATTTAACATATAATGAAAACAAATTATAATTTTCTAGGGTATTTGCAAATTGCTGAATCGAAACTAAAAGCTTTAAGTGTAGCAGTTAGACTTCGAAAACCGGATAAACATTTTGAGGCAATAAAAAATTATGGAGTAGAGCTGCAGGTATAAATATATACAATAAATAAATGCATATATAACATTAGAGAAAATTTTAAATTTCTATGTACAATTATTTAATTTTTTAGAATAACTTAAGCAATTTACTTCGCATTCGTGCCAAATTAGCTGAAAAACAGTATAGTTTATATAAATTGCATGCAAATTATGGACGAGTATTCAGTGAATGGAGTGCCATTGAAAGAGAAATGGGAGATGGTTTGCAGGTATTAATAAGCTTTTAATAATTTAAAAGTTTTTACCTATTCCAATTTAAAGATTAGAAAATTAAATAAAATTTTTTTTAGAAATCTGGTCATTATTTAGATTCTTTAGCAGCTACAATTGACACTACATTAGAAGAAGAAGAATTAATAGCAGATCAATTGAAAGAATGGCTGTTTGCTGCTTCTGCATTGCAAGCAGTAGTTAGGCGCAGAGAAGCTCTGCAACTTACAAAAGAAGAAGCTTCTGACAATCTTTCTGCTTTACATGACCAAAAAGAAAAAGTCGTACAAGGTTTGTAATATTAAGTAAAAAAATATGAAAATTATTTATTAATTCAGTAGTTACACAAAATTAAATTACAACAATAATGTATTCATCTAATAATTAATTTTTTTAAATACTGTCTTAAATAATTAATAATTAAAATTTTAGGGAAGTCAGGCCTTATGTCAAGGTTATTTGGCTCTGTAGATACAGAGGAAGTTCGAGAGCTAAAAATAATTCAATTAGAACAAAAAATTAATCAAGGTGAAGAAACAGTAAAGCAAGCTGATCAAGAATTAATGTATGTTCAGTTGCAGATAATAATACTTGCATTTTAATTAAATTAATTTAAAATAAAATTGCTTATATTTTTTTTGCAACAGATTATTTTCAGAGAAAGCAAAGGAAGATATTGAAAGATTTCAAGTTCAGAAAGTTATTGACCTCCGAGAAACGTTAACATCGTATTGCGTCCTGCAGTTTAAACTAGCCAGAAAAGTATGCAAATCTATAAAATTATTGCAAATGTTTATATTTAATTTTCTTACCTGTAATAATTAAATTTTTCGTTTTAAATTATTTGTTTTAGGGTTTACAATCCTGGCAGCATATCAGACAATGCTTAGAAAGCATGCCATAAGTTTGTTGACTGAAATATTACGCTTCAAATATATATGTATACATAAAAAAACTGAACCAAATCTTTTGGAAAGATTCGTTTAAAACAATTTTTTCAATAGTTATTTCAGTTTTCGAAAGATGCTTTTTCTCAATGGGAAAAGCAAATTCCTGAATAATCGGTATTAATGTAAAACTTTTACATATTGTTTTAAAGTTACTTTAAACAATAACTGTTCAAGAATAGTCATTATGAAATGTTGCTTTAATTATAATATGTTAATGAAAATTAACCGTCAAAGATAACCATCAGCGTTTGTTCAGGTACGATTGTTCGTCAACTTTGAAAGAGCTTAAACTTATTTAAAGCTCAAAAAATTATAGATCTTTGCGACATATACATTATACATATATATATATACATATATACATATATATATACATATATACATATATATACACATTCATATATATTTATATTTGTACATTGATAATTTTTATAGGAAATCACCTTTTATGGTAAAACTGCAATGCAAAAATTAGAAATAATTTATATTAAAGGTTTTATAGTAAAAATATTTAACACTTATTTAAGCGTTGAATTAAAGCTATAAATCTAAATTAAAAAATTTGAGATTCTCAAATTCTCTTAATTGAATATAATGTGTTTATTTTGGAAAATATAATTTATATTAAATGAAGATTATAATTAAATATATTTATAATTAAATTTATAATTTAAGTAGGAATTCTAATTGTTGAATGAATTCTTTTCAAGAAATCTTCGTCAAATTCGCAATTTAGAAACATTTTCAGTAACAAAAGCTCCAAAAAATGCCAGGCACAACTAAACAGCAAAATAGCAATTTTTACTTTACAAAATATCGAAAGAATAATCCGTAATTCCATCTAACAAAATCTTTATTATCATTTATACTAACAGGGCATTTCGTATAAATATAATCACGCAATGCTTTATAAAAAAAATTAATATATCAAAGCAATTTAAAAAAAAAAAAAAAATAGAAATATATCTGAATTCTCTTATAAAATTTTAAAGAAATCTTCTTTCATTAAAAATTTTGTTTGAATTATGAAATATTAGATCGATTAATTAGTGATAAAAGGTGCCTCCTTATGTTGTAAAATGTTATTTTTACTTACCCGAATTCTATCATAATTGATTACAAAGTATCGACATTAGTGTTCAAATATGTTCCTTACTTACTATAAGTAAAAACTTTATCATTCCACAAACTGTTTTACGACACAAAATAGCATAATTGCAGCGGCTTCAATAACAGCACATTAATTTATAAATTTGTAAATTTATTTTAAGACTATAAAAGTCGTGCATAATCAACTTATTTAATGTTAGTTCATAAAGGTTTTGTTGTTGATCTATACACGTTAAGAATTTATTAACTATGTGTAGCCTAACCATGTTTGTTGTCATTTTTATGTCTAAAAGAAATATTTATTTATAAATAAATATTACGAAAACTATATTTTTTTTATTTAATAATGTTTGTAGATAATTTTAAGAACCCTCCAAATTAAATTTACCTTAAGAGAAATTATTTATAAACTAAATTTTCGATTTTTCGAACGCGTTATTTGAAATAATTTTCACTAATATATTTAACGAATTATAAATAGATTATTTGTATTTTATTGAAAGAAAAATAAAACTGGAAATATTTGTGCTAAATTAAAGTAAATTATATTAGATTTATATAACAAACCAAAACTTAAACAAATCGTTACTTATAATGATAAGTTTAAAGAAATTATTTAGGTAAAAATTATTAGAATTATGCATAAATCTGATAAAGCGTAGTTATTCATTTGATTGAAATCGACAACATACCTGTCAAGCGGAACGTTCCTCAATCAATAACTTTCCTCGAGACCTTCTGTTTGCGAGAAAAATGATCGCAAGTGTTTCGATTTGTTGATTAAACTAACTCTCGCACGCGCCATTTAAAACCTGCTCTTCCGCAAATAGGTCTCGCGAAGACAATTTACGATCCTTTATACAGTGATGCAATCGAAATTTTCAATTTCACACGCGAATCGAACTATATAGGCGTTACTTTGAATTACGACGCGACGACGGGCAAACGGACAAATCGCTGGAGACCAGCTGTCAAAATAACATTTTCGCCGATTGATTTTATATATTATCCTGCGCGAGCTCAGGTCGGAAATAGCAAAATCGAAAGTGACTTTGCGTACTCGAGCAATAATAAGCCAAGTTATGCTTCGGAATAACCTCCGGTTTCTATAAACGATTGCGAAACTTTCCGCGATGCCTTAAAACGTTGCCAATGCTTATTTATTGACTTATGGTTGGCGACCAGGTTTTATGTATTCTGCAAGAAGCTTTCTTACGAGCTGGAAACTCTAACGAGATCTTGTTATGGTTATGAGCGCACTTTTAATAGACTTCTCATTGCTCTTTATAGAGCAAACACATATGAACAATAAAACTTTAGTATTCTTTAAAAAATACTTTACCTTGTGTTAATAAAAAAAGGTGCATGAATGATAAAAAAGCCAACTTTTTTCGATGCTTATTTAAGGATAGAGTCTAAAAAAATATTAAAAAAAACGTTTAATTTTATAGATTTATTATTAAGCATGCAGACCAGAAAAAATGTTATAATAATGGAATTAAGTTATAAGTATTTTATAATATTGTTTTAAATATTTTACTACAAATACTTTGTGAGCTATTTTCGATTAAAATTATCTTACTTCTAATCTTTGTATTTTAACTTCATTTACTTGATTTACGTGTTTGTTATCTGTTAGGAATCATTTTTGTAATTTTAGGAGTAGGAAAGTAACAGGTAGACTCTACCCTTAAGATAAGTACACGTTGTTTATAGTTGTTACTTTTATTCTTAATAAAAATATGAAAAATATAATATATTTAACAGTGAAAAATAAAAAAGCCACAGATGAAGTTTAATGAATTGTAATTATTTAGTTTTTAAACAACATTCTTTGTTACGTAGAAGCTATAGCGCATACAGTAACAGACATTTTTAATAATATATTCTATATATGTTGATTATTATACGACAACAAAATTTGAGTTTTAACGTGTGATATACAGCGCAGTTATATACTAATTGTGTAACACATAATATCACAGATTCAAAATCAGTTTATATTTTATACATTGTAAATGATTTTCCTGTGGATTGGATTTATATACATAATTATTATGCGATATAAAAAATCTATTCAGATATTGGATCTAAATTCAAAATTATTATTTTACATCTCCATCGATTTTTTTGTCTTGAGAGACAACGAAACATTATAAAATCATACATTTTTAGTACATTAATTTTCATTATATAAAAAATCTAAATTTTATTTGAAAATCCTCTAAACGGATATACAGATTATTTGACATTCTTATAGAATAATAGTATTCTTATAATATATATAAATACCCATTTCTACTTAAATCGAGAGCACAATAACCGTAGAAATTTGTAAAAAAAAATATTTCTTCTATTTTACACTTATGTTTTTATACATTTATACACATATATTCTACACATTGACAAAATATAGTTCGTTTTAGATCGTTGCATTACAGGGAATTCGAACTTTTTAAACTTTTCGCCATTACGTATATCGGATTATAGTTATTAACAACGTGTAGTAATTGATGTGTTTTATCTATATATCTATCATAATCGAAAAATCTTTCTATTTAAGATTAAAGTTTAAAGAACAATTACTTGTAATTCTCTGCCTCAAAATTTTAAACGTACGGACAATTTTTTGAATATTCATAGACTAGTTTAATACGCTTATGAACTTGAAATAGGATCAAAGAGGAAGTGCATCCACTTTTATTACACATTGACCTTTAAAAGGCTCAAGTATTGTCACAGCGATGTACCAGAAAGTTCATACATTTGAAATATTCGTGAAAAGAGTGTTTCTTCATATCCAAAGGTTCGAAGAAATAAATTCGCAGCACTTTCATTTATTTTGAAATGTTTTTCTTTGCTTATTTCAAAGGAACGATTTCCGTGGCATCAGATGCGCAGAATCATTTGATGTCTGCAAGTTAAAGCAGAATTTTCTAAAAAAAAAAAAATGAGAAATCCTACATACTCTTAGGTTTTTCATATAACATTGACTTTTAAGTAGCCAAACGTTTTTCTATAATATTTCGAAAAAGTAGAAGAAATACAATTATAATAAATAAGTGAACTTTAGTTACTCTTTCTCTCTCTCTATTGACATTTGATTTGAAAATAATCCAATCATTGTGTTAATTTTCGTTGAAAAATTACAAGATTAAATAAAATAATTCAAAAGGAAAAATCATAAATTTCAAAAGAATCAAATCTTTCAATAGTCCAGTCCGGATAAAAAATGCGCCGACGTTGCATCTTACAAAAGCACTCGGCATTCGTTACCCGAACTCAACCAGCAAGCTCCCGAGCCTTCAGCCCTCCACTCGCCGTCATACAAGCAGCGATATGCACAGCGATACGCGGCTCAATCGGCTCGGATCACCAAGTCAAATCACAAAGTCGAGGTCTCGTCGATCGAGGACCAGGATGACGCGAGCTGCCCGTTCCATCATACGGGCCTGCAGGACTCGTCCTTGGGCTTGACGGGATGCAGCTGGAGGAAGTAGTCGTCCTGGACCTTCGGCAGGCGGGGCTCGATGTCGCCGAACGGGGACTCGTGGGCCGGCCGAGTCAAGGCCCGAGTCGTTCGGATGCTCTTCAGGCCGGGAAGCCAGTCCAGGAGACGCCACCACTTCTTCTTCGAGCTGGCCGTCTGTTTATTTCGGTAGCCGACTAGATTGCATTGGTGCAGCGGCCTCGACGGCGAGCCTTGGAGCTGGAAACAGAAGATCGCGCGAGGCGATGATGATAGGCTGCGGTTTTTCTCAGTCATTGATGTGTATATGTAGGCCGTAATTTAATGCGATAACGGGGAGCTGCGAATCGATTATGTGGGATAAAGAGCTGAGGTCGCGACTCGTTTTCTTTTTGCGGCTGGATTTCTTTTTTTCGAGCCAATAGGCACGATCTAAATAAATCAGCATAATTTCTAGTTGCGTGAGTTTCTGCCTGTATAGGGTCAATGACATTTCTGATGTCTGGGTAATCTAATTTTAAATGTACAAGGCGTGGTGACATTAAATTTCGAAATTAAACGAACTGAAGGAAAAATAATCTTGTAGAAAATGGAAACGTTCGTCCTTTGACGTTTAATATATTTTTCGTCGTTACTTTAAAGTACACCCCAAGAATTTTCAATGTTACAGCACTTCGTTACCGGTAATTTGATTTTATATTGTTTCGCAACGGGATATAAGGTGCAAGCATCTTACATTATTCTCCCGCACAATTACGTCCGATTACTCGCGGTCCTTGAATCCAGCGATAAAGTACCAATTCTGAATGTCGTTTTAAAAGTATTGCAAATTGATATTTACTTCAAGAACAAAATTGTAAATATAATGTGCTTCGAATTTTTTAAAAATTTTATTAATTTTGTTTAACGAAAAATCATTATTTTTTTATACTATAAACGCATTTTCAAGGTCTCAACTACCGGAACTTAATGAAAGGAGATCGAGTTCGGTTTAGCGGTAAATGAGTTCCGGTGCTTTACCCTTAGGACCAGAGATATTAAAGCGAATATACGCAGCACGAAAGCCCACGTATAGACGTATAGCTTATCTGTGTACCATCTTGCGCAAGTAACATACAAACTTTAGTACCCGTATTACACTTGCTCTCGCTTTACTAGAATATTTTAGTTAACTAAACGTTCAGTTATAGCTTGCACTTTTATGTTCTTTATCTCGAACATCCCTTTGGAAAAAGTAAATCCTTTTATCACCGCCGCTTATATTTGTCGCGAAAATAAACGTTCAATTCCATTCCACGCCGAGAGCTCGAAATAAAACTTGATACTTACCCTAATACATCTGTCGTATCCGGGGGAGGGCAGCTCCTTGCTCGCGGAGCCTCCAAGTTGATTCCTCGTCTGCTGTTGCTGCCTGGTCAACTCGACGAAATGCGGGCAGCTGGCGCTAACGTCTATTGTTATGACGCCCTTCTTCGAGGACTTGTCACTGCCGCTGTACATCAGGGGCGGAGGCGTCTCCGACGAGGACAGATCAACGACGCCGGACGCCAAGCGAGCTTCCTGGTTCTCGTCTCGGAACGAGTTCCCGGAACAGTCGGTGCTCTCCTGCAGAAGGGCAGAGTGACTTTTATCGTGAGAAAAATGGGGAGCTGTCTAGCCGCTAAAAGTGGACGTAAGTGGGCCGCTGTAATGAAAGCGAGGCGGTATATCGATTCGAAATTATTGGACGATGATTCTATCGATGTTTTTGACGCCGCGGCGAGAGAAGAATGGTTTGTTATCAATCGGCGATGCTTCTTTTTTAATGGACTAACCGGTTTGGTTATAAAGTCCAGTTTAGCTGCTTTGCATATTTATGAGTAAATGCTTTTACTGGTTTTGGAAATGCCCAATGTTTTCATTCTTTTCTCGGATAGTCGAGATTCGCGAGCGTTTTATTAACTGCTATTTTGTAAACATTATGGTATAAAAATCTAATTTTATACATTCTTTGCGGCAGTGGAAATTTTCGAGTAGTGTTTCCTTACTTTTTTGCTGGTCTATGAAATTTTTGTTTTATCGCAAAAAGGACACGTTTCTTTGCAAAAACAATCCGTTAACATCAATAGACACGGATTTCTAATCATAAGAATGTGAATCTAATTTTATGTGTATATTGAAAAGAAGGGTCTTCCCTTTAATTTATTTTACTCGAAAGATTATATAGTTTCTTACGCGTATTTGATAAATGCAGCCTAAATTATCAGAAAAAAGTTTGACATCTAAAAAAAAAATCCCGCATTTAACAAAAAATTAGAATTAGAAATTATTTCTGTTACATAAGAATTCAATGCATAATTTGATGCAGTAATATGTTACATAAGGCGTCTTCTTTTATTCATCTATGCATCGCGTTATCTTACGGAATCAAAATTTTTCTCTTAAACCACACAATTTTTCAGGAAGTGAATTCCCCCCAATCGTTTAAATAACGTGTCACCCCTTCAAACCAAAAAAATCATTCGAATCTCCAAAATGAACGCCAGTCATCATTTCGCTCGTCCAAACTTCGAAGGTCGAGCGCTAAAAACCAAAGCCCCGAGAGACGTCAATAATTCGCAGACTTGCCCATCCACCCAGTTCGCCTCGGCACTCCTCGCCGACATTACAGTTTAACGCCCGTCGAGAGGTCCGATCAGACCTTCGGGAGCAGAGAGAGAGCTCTCTTACCTGCGCCATCGCTGTCCCGCTGACTCCGGTGGTCCGTGAGGGGCAGGTGCCCGGGTTCCGCTGCTGCGAGCGCGACAGGGACGAGTAGGAGCGCCGCTCTCGCGGCACCACTAATCGAGACATTCTGCAGCTGCGCGCCAACGTCTCCTGTGAACACACGGAGAGGATGTATAAGCCGGGCGGGCTTGATTAATGGACTCGCGTCCTTTGTTTTCTGCATTATTCATAAGATATCGCGAGCGAGCTGCGCTGCGCAGTTTTCATCTGGGATAAGTGTGCGATGCGCGATTTTTCCCGAAGGCGCCGAGTCATTATTCGAGAGGAGAGGGAACATTTGTCGATTTAATCACGCGGAAACGAAGGAAACGCGCTGCCTGATTCGTTTTTGCGCGTAATCCACGTCGGACTTCGACTTCGACTTCGGTTTGTCAATTATAAAGCACTTTATTTTTTGAGCGATCTGATTTTAAGAGATTTGTGTTTTTAGTTTAAAGTTAATTCGGAAAAATGCCAACTTACCATGAAAGCCTCTCGGAACTTGTTTGACATTATGTTGTACAGGATAGGATTGATTGTCGTGGAGATATAGTAGAGCACTCCTGACACGTACGTGAAAATGAGATAGAGCATTTCTATCCAGTCATGTCTTCCCGTTGTATAATGGTCTGTCTCGCCATAAATAGCAATCAATCGCTGCATGTGAAAAGGTGCCCAGCAAATGAAGAAGGCGACAACAACTGCAACTGCAAACGTACAAAAAAAAAAACGGAATATTTAACCAGTTCGATTGAGCATACTTGATATTCTGATTTTAATGGGTCTTTCTAAATAATTTAATGGCTCTTCTAAGAATGTCGCTGTCAAAATTAACATTCACGTGAGCTTCTGCGAAGTGTTTCTTTAATATGTCGAACGCATTGAAAATTCAGATTTTTTACAAGCATCGCAAGTTTTTTACAAAATCATCAATTTTCTCGGAATACTTTTTTGTTTCTGATGAATTGTTTTCACTCGACTTCCCGACAATATTTCGATCGGAGAACGATTCGAAAATATAAAATTCTAATGTCGAAATCGTTTTCAATTTATTCCTAATGAATCTTTAAATTCGAGCTTTGAAATTCACATCTCCAATATCAGTCGTCGCTATATAACGGTTCTCGCGGAACTGAAAAAATTCGAAAATGCACTTGGGCCCGGCCCGAGAAACGAAGGTCCGACCTTTCCTCGAATGAAATTATTTTTAACCGCGCGCTTGTCATAAATAGCATGATTCACACAGCGTCTCGCATGAATTTTCTATATAGTCTAAGAAAGCAAGTTTCAAAGTGACGACAATCCAAACAGGAAATTCAAATTCGTCTCGCGGCGAACCTGCCCCCCTCGTCGGCGTATACATATAATATACATTTTTAGTAGCCGGCTCGCGAATATCATACCCTCTTTCTTCTTCGCTCTCATCGCGAGGCGGACGCGAAAGAAGGGGGGGGGGGGGGGGGGGACACAATGCGCCGCGGTGTGTATATACGCATTTTGTGGAAAATCACCTCCAGTATTTTAGGAAGAAGCGAGCGAGCCTCGATGCGAATCCCCGCCCGGATTATCATAATATTTGGTATATATAATTTCTATTGTTTATGTTGGAAGCCGAGAGAAAATATGATAATCATTTCCAGGCGGAACTTGGGGAATTAATTACTCCTGTTTACTCGGGCGAGGTGTACTTTGTTTTTACTGCGCAAGTGCAGACCGGAGTTAAGCTATTTACCGTCGGCTTACCCGTCGCTGATACTTTAGCTTTTGTAGGGATATGTGCTGGGTGCGGCGACCTTCGCATTGATTTAATACGCCATTTTTTTTTTCGTAGATTTGATCTTCTTATTAAGGCCATTATTTGTGTAACTCGGAAGAAAGCGTTAATTGATTGCGGTTTTGCACGTTTTTTTTTTAAGCTTTTGTAAATTAAAAGAAAAAAAACCATCGTTTAAGCTTTTTCACGTTAAACTGTAGTATACACCCAATTTTCGCGATTAAATTGTTCAGTTTCTAATGAAAATTACACCACTCTATTTCCTCCCTCTTTAACCCTAAATCTAAGCTCAAACGCCCGTTTCCAAGTAAATTTAGACTCTCTCATTACCGCCCCGCCGAAAACACCGTGCAAACATATTCCATTCCCCCCCCGAAAACCGCAAAGTTACATTTCAAGCGCTAGGAACACGTGCGCGTACACGTTACCCGTCGCGGGCAATCTGTTTTTCCGGCGAACAATGTATTCGTCCCCCGACACGCGGACAGGCCTAGACGCGCGTGAGGTTATAAGCCTGATGGCAAAAGCGCGCCTCGACTCTCTCATCCTCGGCGACCGTGACACCTGACGCAACCAGAGGTTATTTAATTCTTTCGGCCAGGACGAAGGTAACGACCCGCGCTCGCGGGCCCGGACTGCACACCGCGACGACGTCGCGCACAGATCGATCGGAGCGCGGTGTCCCGAGGAAGGGAATATATTTAAGGAAACCGATGCGCGAATCGGCGATGGTTACGCAGACGGAGCGCAGACCAATTCATCATCGAGCGAGGCGAATGCGACGGGTAAAAAGAAGCGCACGGAGAGGTAAACAGTTTGGAGAGGAACGCGCGCGCGAGTATATGCGACAAGTTGTGTAATCCGCGCCGTCTGCGAGCGGTTTTTCTAGCGAGCCTTCGGCGAGCGTTCGGTGGCTTTGACTGGAGCTGATATGATCGATTTTGTGCGTCTGTAAACAATCGGAAAAGGCAATAGCCTGCAAATGGCGACGCTTTGGTTTTTTTCCATCACTTGACATTTGAGCTTTTTTCGGCTAATTTTTTTCAGGCGAGAAAACCTTTAAGCGTTGACTCTATTTTTGCCGGACTTTTATAAAATGAAATTAGTATTGCATTCGGAATTCATTATTTATTTCAATATTTCGTGCGTACACAGAAAATATTTTTCCGTTTTATCTCCCGGTCTTTTTATGTATTATTTTCTGGTCACGTAAAGAAATGAAAGGAGCTTTGTGGGAGTATGATAATATTATTATTGAAAATTCTTATAAAATAAAAAACGCTGCAAAAATACCGTCAAATGCAGATGGAAGAATTCAAAATTTAGTCCAATTACGCGTCTTCCAATTCGCCGTCGTTCCTCGTTTTTTATACGCTTACATAAATCAAGATCGAAAAGCATAGAAATTGAGCATTGTTCGATAATTATTAGAAACAATCTCGATGCACGTTTTTTTTTTTTCGGAGCGATATTCTGTCCTCACGTGTCTCTACGCACTGCTATTAAAAATAATCGCTCTAATCTCGTGCGCGAATGTAAAAAGTAGTAATTTTAATGTATAAACATCTCGTTTTTGCCCGCCAACGTGAACCAGATATCTCTCTTAACGTTTTTGTTTATATTTCTTCGTAATTATCTTTTTCGCTCGTAATTTTGAATCCGTTCGCATAACAAGGTACTCATATTTAATTGGGCCTAAGTATGGTTAATAAGCTCGGAGATAAAAATCTGTAGTTCCCCGGCGTAATTCATACGTAATTTTGAAAGGGAAGTTCCACAGCTGTGTCAATTACATTTGAAGATTTATTTAACAAGTAGAAAATCCCAAGTTTAATCTAACATCACATAAGATCACAAATACTAATACAATAAATAAAGCCTTCTAAATATTCATTGTTTGTTGAATATCATAGTATCAGTATTGCATTACTTTAATTAATCGCGTACTCCATTTCCAAGTATCACATTACTCAACAATAACAACGCTTTATAGACTACATAAAAAATCAGTGCGTTTTCAATCACCTTCAAGAAATTCAAATTAATTTACTTCAGAGCAAGAAGAAATCCCACACGTCTTCAGAAGCTTAATCTCGCCTGTAATCTCAAAACGCCGCTGTTTTCTCGATCAAACGAACCACATACATTACACCCCGCATCCTCGGATCAGTACGATCGCTCCTATGGCTAACTGCAACGGTATTTCCTCGGGGAGGGAACGATCCGTACTCAGCACGTGTCGTCGCATTTTCTCCGGCGCACGATTCGGGCAGTTCCGTCCAGCGCGGCAAGATAGAGAAAGAGACGGCTACCCGTAATTTCGAGCCGCAACGAGACGCGCTACGAGAGCGCACAGTTAAGCCAGCGGCGATTTGCACCGCGTTGCACGCCGAAGAATGGACAAGCAAATGAGGGACAATAAGCGGCGCGCACCGGAGATTTCCAGGTTTTATGTAATTCCCGGCGTCGGCGACATTCGTTCCCGCACAAAAGAGCATTATCTCGAAACGATATCTCGAACGCGAGGAGGCACTTTTTGAATCGGGAAAAATATTTTTACGCTCCGTCGACTTTTTTACGAGCGCGTAAAAAAGTTATTATTATTTTTAGATGTCAGTCGCCTCTTTTTTTAACGGCGAGACTTGGATGCCCAACGACGTTTGAGCGATCTTATCGCGGTATTAGAGCTCGCAAGATGAAAGAGAAACATTTGTGCAACAGAGTTAACGATATTCATATAATAATTAAGTTACGAAGAAACTTCGCCCGCCCAGTAATAGCACTCGAGGATAGCGCAAACTATCTCGAGTACCTTGTTTCTACCTCCGCGTTTACTCGGTAAAATCTACAAAAATAACACGCTCGCAGCGCGCGCTGATCCCCAGCAGAAAGCAGAAACACCACCGTCAAATAAAACTGTTTGCTCGGAAGAAAGAGCCACGTTTCCGATATACGTATAGTGGCCAGATGTCGCATGAATTTTTCTCGAAGCAGCTCTCGCTTTCCCGTCAAATTTTCGTGCCCGCGCTTGCGCGCGTCCTTGTTCGTTGGCGCACGTAGACTTCGCTCGTTTCGTCGATCAGAGCGCACGCGATATATCGCATCGCAAATACAAATGGCCGAGGCGCTCTTTTTTTTTTCTTTTTCTTCATCCACCGCCGCGTAATCGTCGCTGCGGGAGACTTTGATTAATCGCTCTTTTTGCGCGGACCACCGCGGAATTCTTCCGCCGATTATTATAATCCCCGGGCCTTGAAATTGAATTTAACAGTCATTGATCAAACGGCATCCGGCGCGACTCGGCGCGCCGAATGCCGCCTCGCGAATGTCTACGTCTCGGGAGCGCGTCACGCTTTCCGATGTGAAAAATTGAGCGTCGCTTTCGGGGAATACTGGTAAGATTTCAGGGACAACAGTCAGGCTTTCTGGCGGCCGTCTGTTTCGAGTTGGATGCATCGAGGAGACGCGCTTGTAATTTATTGGAAACTCATGTGATTACACGCTGCTCGAGAGACTTTATGTAACTCCACTATAGTTTATGAAATTTAATTGTGTGTATTCGCTTTGAGGAATTGTCGGATGGGTAACAAACGCATGCTAATGAACTTTAACAAAGAATTTTCGTTACTTAATGTCAATTAATTAGTTTTAATAGTCACTGTAACGGAACGATATTAAACAATAATTAAAATAGATTTAAATAATATTGAAATAATAATGTTGCGCGATAAATAGCAATTTTTATGATGGAGCAAATTTATTAAATTACTTGGGAATCAATTAATTTCTTCATTTCGAACTGGTCTTACACTTTACCTAAAAAGTAGAAAATGTATGTTTACTTAAGATATAGAGCACGATTCCATTCAGAATTAAACCAGTCGATGAATACATTTTAAATTCAAACAAATACTTAAAAATAAAATAGCGAGCCGCAAAAGCCGCTTTTAATTGACTTTCAGATTTTAAATTCCATGAAGATCCTTCGCTGTTGAATAACCCAAATACATTCTTTTCTCCCATTGTTTGTATAATCGATTTATACATTACAGCTTTAAAGAATATCAAATGTTCAATTTCTAAAAACTGATTCATTTCCCCGATAAATTTCAGCAACTTCCTCTTACACCTCGTTTACGACAAATTACACGTCCTGCCGATGACATCCTGCCAGAATAAGACATCAAGGTAACTAATAAAACCGCCTCTTCTAATTAATGCGCAATATTGAGATAATACACACAACTCACATCGACCGCCTCAATAACAACTTTTCCCAAAGTTTCCCAACCGCCGCTCCTAAAAACCCGCAGCTAAGCTTTTAACAAACTTTTGATTTCCCGATCCCCGCCGTCACCCAAGTTCGACTCCTGCGTCGTTGAAAATCTAGACGCGCTGCTCGGACATACACGCATGCGCCTAACGCGACGTCCGCGAAGATCGCGCAATAATTGATCGCGCCGCACGCAGATGCTCGCTGGTTTCGCATTCGGGTATTTGTAAGGCTCGGGTTTCAATTTGTGCGCGCGGCGGCTTCTTCGCGTTATATCGATTTAATGGGATGTTTAACGTCTTCGAGTAATTGATTGGCTTAATGCAGATTTGACGAACGTTGCGATAGGCAAAAAGTGGTTTTTAGCGCTAATTTATGCTTCTGAATTTCGTTTTTGACTTTGCTCGGCAGGCTTTACTGCATAAATGTATAAGCAGGATGATGCGCAAGATAAATTATCTTTGACTCAGCATATTCTTTGTGTACGAGCGTTTCTGAAATTTTATAAGCTCATTTTTCCAAATTAGATGTACTAAAAAAAACAACCTCGCGAGAATAATTACATTTTAGAAATAATCCTGCGGCAAAATAAAAAAAAAAAAATTAATAAGTAGGCATACCTATTCAGACATTTTTCACTCAAAAACAAAGTGGAGATTAAAAAACTTAATAAGACTTCGCATCGATTAATTAACATGTCGAAAATACTAGTAAAAGCGAAGGGTTTAGACATTTGGAAAAGCGTGACGAAACCGAAAGAGCATAATTTATGATGGTAAATTGACGAAGTCCGCCTCCGTAATCTCAGTAAAAAGAGAACAAGGATCCGGTGGGCGTCTGATCTCTTAAATACCGTGCGACATTTGACTTTCTGGGAATCACCAATTCCGTCTCTTAAAGCTGAAGGAAGAATGTTCATTCTTCGCTCAGCTAGAAAGTCAGCTTCCTAATTTCGAACTTCCACAGAATCGTCGTTCGAACCTCTGCTCCATCATTGAATGTCAAAACAAACGAATCGGAAGGATCCCCCCGTCCGCGATTCCTAACTACGATACTTTTATTCTCCTACTTAGCTTCCTGAATAAATCCGATGACCATTGACAAAAGCGCTTCCGCGCGACCTGAAAAAAATCCCACCCCTCCGTTGATATCAACGCCTTATCTCCTGCGTCACCGTTCCTCATAAAGACTCCGCAGGCTGACACCCTGCCCTGTTTTTCTAGTTGACCCGAGAGAACCGGAAGCCAAATGGAATGCGCACTTTCCTCTGTCCGTGATACGAGGCTTTTACGCGTAGAACTGAGTAGCTTTTGAACCAATCCACCGAGAGAGATTCTTAAGTAAAGACCTCGGCTATCTCCTCGTTTCGAGGGTATCCTGTCCTATAAAGATACAGGGATGACATCTCGCTCTGTTTTTTTTCCATCTAGATCGCCGTAACGTTCGTTTTTTTTTTTTTTTTTTTTTTTTGTTTAAGACAGTGTTTATTGTGCGTTTTGTCATGAAAGGTATTCATGAAGATCATTTATTTTTGATGTTGTTTTCAGGCTTGGTTAAACGAATATCCACCAAATAAAAGGATATTTCAGTCGCAAAGCTGTGTGTGACATTTCAATTAATCACGACTCCTAAAAGCTATTTTTCCGGAAGCAAGAAATTATAAATCTCAAAGTTATAGCAGAGCTTTTTAGCGAACGATCGTTTAAAGGTGTGAAAAACTTTGATTGTAAGAAGCTAAGTAATTAAAAGGAGGAATTTATTTGGCTTTTTTTTAATTGCCAAAGTAATTAAAAGGTAATTTCAAGATAATCTTAAAACGCATTGTACTTTAAAAGAATCCTAATTTTAAAATAATTAATATAAAAATTAATTTTCTGACTATCAAATTTATTAAACTTTATCTGACTTAAATCATTACACAATATTTATTTAAAAAATATAGCGTACAAAATTAATAAGCTTAACTATACAGAATTTATATTACTGTTTTAGACGATTAATCAGAAACACTGATTAAAGTATTAAAGCATAGGATAAAATTATAATGCAAAAAAAAATCAGAGGAGCAAATTTAAAAACAGAATAAGAGTTAACTTAACAAAAAAAAAACAATTGGAAAGAGATTGAAATTGTTGATTGACATTGATAAATAGAATTTGAAAGAATTCTTTCCACGAACTGCAGAAACAGTCAATAATCTATCTCATATCTTGACTTGAAATATGTTTTTGGTTTCAACGGCTGTACATTTTTTATCACATCTTTATTATTAACAATATAGAAAATTTATTATTCTAATGCCTTCTAAAATTCGTGTAAATTTTACACTCAATAAGTTGTACTTGTACTTTCAGTCGTTTTGGGTTAAATACTGTGCATAACTATCACATTCGTTATGAAATTCGGTTTACCATCACTAATAAATGTGGTTAGTTAATTAACTTCACGCTATAATCATTTTACTAAAGTATGATTAAAACAGTAATCGATACGCGCACTCAAAACATATACATAATTAACAGAGCAATCAAATCAAAATTTATTAAGCACAAAATAAATAAATAATAAATCTCTCTTTAAATTTAATCTTTGCTACTTTGTTTAAAATAATTTGACCGATTATCGTCATAACTTTAAACTTACTATAAACGGTCACCTAATATGTATAATCGGAATATCAGAGATTTTGATGGAACTATAACTACTCCGTAATCGCAAGAGCTTTTGTTCTCATTCAAAGCACCAATCAAGCTATTTTTAAAAACTCGATTAAATGTATGCATTCGTGGGAAAACAATCAATAACATTTCACTATAAGCCATTGCGGAATCTCGAGTAATTAAAGTTGATCAGTTCTGTCAATATATACAAGTAGCAATTTATATATGTGCAAAGAACACTTCATTTAAATAGTTGTTCTTCCAGACGTTCGTAAAAGTATAAAAAATTTTTGGACTTTGTAATTGCTGTTGAACACGTCAGATTGACTAAATTAAGTATTCATTATAAAGTCTTTTGCTTTTATAAGATAAAAATCATTTTTTTGTCCTGCAAAGATAATAAAACGAACTAGTTGAAAACAAATCTTCGTAAATCCGTCTTGAAATACGCTTGAAGAATGGAAATAAAATAAATGCTGAATCGATTTTATAATATCATGCTGATAGAATCCTCTTGAGCGATATGTACAAAATAGAAAATATAAAAATCTCCTATTTCAATATTTTTTAAGTGGATAAAAAGAAAAATTGAATAACAGCTGTTACACATTGGAATAATACATATTAATGCCATAAAATGTGATACTATTATATGTTTCTGCGGTATTGCATTAAAAATTGTACTTGTGAACGTAAAGTTTACTTAAACATCGGTCCCGTATAACGAAGTTTTCCACTGGCAAATAGAATAAATTTAAGACACGTGAATACGATGAATTATGCAATCGCGACAACTCTCACCTCGATTTTTCCAATGCTTATGTCGGATAGCAGGTCACATTTTGTAGAAATAAATCAATAAAACGACTGAAAAAGGCATATGATACAATCGAATAAATCATGAATACTACATTGTACCGAAGTAAATTTATGTTATGCCTGTATAATACAAGTTTAAATTCAAATGTTTTGTGTTCTTTAAATACTCGATGTTGATAAATGTGCCAAATTTTATAAATGCAGTATATATGTATTAGTTTTTAGTTAACAATTTTTGTAAAAAATTCTTTACTTTTTAAGCAGTAAAATATCGCGTTTATAAATGATTAATATTTGTTTACCTACATAAATTTACAATTTAACGAAATCGATTAAATAAAATAATTATTAGAATTGAGTAAAAAATACGATTTTGATTCGAAACTTTTAAAATGTATTCAAGAGAGACTTACTAGATTGCCAAACCTATTGGCTACTTTGTCAAAATAAATCCTGCCCATTGTTTATGTTCGGTACCGAAAGACATTTTTCAATCTCACTGTTTCAATGGCCCTCATTAAAAACGACGAAATTATTAGCTTAACTCATTTCCAAAGCGCTCAATTTCAAAAGCCGAATCCGCAATTCAAGGATGCCTAAATCCCTAATTAATCTCGTCCGCGACAGCTCGAATCCCGAGCTGCCGCTCCAAATCGGACCTCTCGAAAGAATTCACAGAGCCGCGCGTCGAATTCCCAGGTGCCGTAACCGGTACATCCCACTCTGACGGCTTTTAAATATACGCCATATATAACGGCCGCAGAATTCGCGCTTTCTCAATGATTTATCTTGCGATCCGTAAGTCACGTATACTCGCCGAGCCCCTGGATTTCGCGTGTCGGATGTTGGGGAGAAAAATGTTTTTTCCGCGGAACTCGCGGCGGCGATTGAGACGCGCTGCTCTCGAAGCGAATGCCGACTGGATTGAATAATCGCGATATGAAGATTGCACGGTAATAACACACGTCATCTATTTTTCTTTGTTGCTACATTGGAGGCTAATTAAGGTGAGCGACGGGCGCGGAATGTCAAGAGATTTTTTTTCATTATTTGTTTGTCGGGAAATGTTATTCGCGTTCAAAAAAAAAAAAAAAATAAGCGCTTACTCAGATGAGTATACGAGTGCATTTTGTATATAGATTGATAAGGAGGCGTCACCTACTTAAGCTATGTTGATTCTAATTGATTAATAACAGGATGCCAATAAATTGGAATAAAAAAATCATTGAAAGCTTTTAGTGTTGATAAGTAAGAATAGATATAAGACAAATATAGCTTTAAACAAAAAATAAACGTCTATATCTTCACGTGTATACACACAGCGTTACTTGTTGCTGTAGTAAAGTTATATTTTTTAATTTCATTATTTTTTTTTTCTTTTTTTTAATTTTATGTCCGTTTTCGGACAGTGCTCTTTTGACTCTCCAGCGTATAACCAGATGCCCGCAGAAAAAAAGTTTCAGAGGATCTACTACTCCCAAAAGAGTCGTAAATAACTCCAACAACTCACCCCCGGTGACTTCGTTCAGTCATCAAAGCCCACCTAAATTAGAAAGCAAATTCCATCCTCGATCCTTCTTATCGATAAAACTGCCATTATCCTCTCGGCGCCGCGCGGCAGACCTTAAAACACTCGCGCGCATACAAACGCAAAACTTAAAAAGAGCAAAATTCCCCTGTTCGCTGTTGAAAGGTAACGCGCCGCTAACGGTACGTAATTGCTTATTTACGATCGAGATCCCCGGGGCCGAAAAAAAAAAGCAGTCGTCGCTTATATGAAAAAATATAGCACCTTTTTGCGGGGCGGGCTCTACATACCGTTTTTTTTCGACCCCGTTCTATTATGTACGGTTCCCGCATTGTTTCTCTCTCTCTCTCTCTCTCTCTCTCCCGCGACCTTGAATCCCCGAAGAAGTAACAGGTGCGCGGCCAGCCCGTTACGCGAGCCTCAGATTTTTCGGGATATCGTGTCGCGAGAGAGGACCAGTCGGACGAGTCAGCATCTCCGAGGCGGAATGATAAGCGTCTGGAGAGCTCCCTCGGCGGCGGAAGTGGACGCGCGCGGAGCGTGGAAAAATTTTTCGGCTACTGGCATACTTCTCTTTAGAATTGTACGTGGGCGCAATATGTCCGCAGGAGGGCACCTCCGCGCGGATAAGGAGAAAATCTCTTTTGCGCAGGACGGGAGCTGAATTTTTTATCTCTCATTACGCGAATTCTGACTTTTTTTTCTTCGGTTCGCATGATACGCTAGAATTTTTGGGGTTCCGCGTATTTCGCGGTGCTTCGAGCCTTCGAGCTCGAGTCTCCGAAAGCATTTTTATATTGCGACTTTTTTTCGTTTTCTGGAATGGTAATTTGAACTTTTAAAATTTAATTAAGCGGTATTTTGTCAGGCATGTCGATAAAAATAATTTTTTAATGCTAATACAAAATATAATACTTTATTAGCGCTTTTAATGAAATTTTTTACTCGATGATCTGGTTAAAATAAAACAGAATTAAATAAAATCATAACGGACAAGTCTGTTCCCACTGTACAAATGAGCATCCGATCGCAGCGGTTGCGAGCGACAGATTTAAAATCTCCATTGCGCTGGTAAACAAACTAGCCTGGTAATTTAATGAAAAAAGTTTTAAAAGCCTGCCAACCTTCTCAGTTTAATAAAGCTATTCCCTCAAGTGGGAGAATAATTCCAAGAATTCGTTATTAGATTTATTTCCGCTGAAAGAATGAATTTCGTGTACATCCGTGTCCGTTTATTAATTTTGTATATTGCGAAGTAAATTTGCACACAACAATATAATTTTCGAAACTACCAAATATCGTTTAAACGTTAAATTTTATTGCCATAATTAAGCGTCCGAGGATCTGCTTACTTTGCTAAAAAAACACGTACCTATGACGTTTTTTACATATTAAACGCTGGGGTAATTAAAGTGTCCCGCGGAAAAATGTTAAAGCTACCTTCAAGTAATCCATACGCGCGTTTTACAAAATTAATGTTAAAGAACATTTTTGAAACTACTTTTACGTATGTAGAATTATAATTATTCGTTACTTGTGAAAGTTAACGTAACACTTGTAAGAAAAGCAAAATTATTGTTTTTTGTTCGCTTCACCGGCAAAATCACCTACCATTATTTAAAATCCCGCATAGTTTGATACACATGTATCAACATCTTACAATTTAGGCCGATCGGAATCGCTCATTTAACACCATATAACAGTTATGCGGCCGATTGAAAACTAATAAAATTCCTTTGGACTCGAGGAATCTAGATCTCCCCAAGTCGCCACTAGTAAACCGTTAAAAAAGGAGTTCTACTCTAATTTCAAGCCAAGTTAAGTAACGATGTAACCTGCTTGTTTATGTAAATCGCGCTGCGGAAGGAGTGTCATATGAACGAATTCACGCATCGTCCGGTTTCTTAAAAGATTCGACTAAATAAAATATTACAAATCGTGTGTAATTAAAACAAAAAACATATATGTGTGTGTGTGTGTGTGTGGGCACCGTCATTAAAATTTCTTGCATGCATTTGAATTTAGAAACGGCCGTTCCAATAGAAAATTCGTCACGCATCCGTATCCTGATTACGAAGCCGTACACGGCTTTTTGTTTTAGGCGCGATTTTATCTCCGAGCAGAATAAAAGTAATAAAAGTGTAATTACAAAATATTGTCTTTTTTTTTCAGAAAACGGGACATATTTCACAGAAAACCGTTGCTTCTAGTTATTAAACTGTGCGGCAAGCATTCATTTTTAGTTAAGAATCTTGTATCAGCAAAGCAATTCTTGTTCACAGTTTCTTTTCAATGATTTTTGTTATATTATAATCGATAAAAAAGGTAATAGCCCACTATTTTGAGTACAGTGTTCTACAAGCAATATTTTTATGCGGGATATTTATCTCTAGAGTATCATCCTGTTCTGTTAAACAGTCGTTCATTCGAATAAAAGCAAATTACATTTATTGTAACAAAATTTTAAGTAGACAAAAATTTTGCAAGTCATTAATTGCCAATCATGAATAGGCACAGTAGTACGTTACCGACTTTTTGCAAACCAACTTGACGGTAAAATCAGATATTATAGAAGGTACATAATTTTGAAGATTGTACCGTTAACGTATATTAATTAAAAAATTTTATTCGTATTACAAACTTGAACATTAATAATTTATTAATGCATAATAATGATCAAATCAGTGTTTAAGTAATGTTTATTTATTATAAACTTGCCCCAATAATCTTTTAAATAAACTAGCGGGCAGAATTTTAATTAACAACTCTTATTTACATCGTGTTTACGAAATCTTAATTGATTTTTTAACCATAAACTTAATTTAATGATCGAAAATGCTTGTGGTATTGCGAAAAACACAGCAAGAACCTGGAATAAATCAAACCACTAACAGGAAATCGATTCGGTGAAATAAAGAGAAAAATCATCCTTGACCTTCGAACGATGTGGCCCTGCACGTATTCATCGCACTTAATTTTTTTTATTGCACCGAGCAACCGCCGAACGCCGATATACTTTATTAATGCTCTCAGATGAATGGCACTATATCCAGGAGATTTTCCTTCGGCCACATGATAAATCGAGCGAATCATAGATAAGTGAGTTTTCGGTAAAAAAGTGTGAGCAAAGTCTTAACTATATCTCTTACCGATGCAATATATACAACTTATGCACGCCGATTTTTATCGATATTCTCACTCTCGCTAAACTTTGTACTAGACTAATTTGTAACTGCTTCACGAGATAACGTTGGACATGTAATTGACAAACTGATAGATATCTATTTATCTAAAAACATCATTATCATGTAAAATGCTTATTACTCATCCGAGAAAAAATCCAAGATCATTAATTAAGCAAAAGCTCGCTTAAAACACCAAGCCCCGACAGAAGAGCCAAGACTCATTAATGGCTCGTCCCAAAACCGTACGTGCCGAGCAGCATCAATGAGATCCGGACCGCCGCCTCAATGTCGCATTATTTCAGGTATCCCTGAAGGACGAGCAATCGAAGCCACCTCTCTCTCCCTCTTTCTCTCTCTTATACCGTTTTCAATCGAGGCGAGGTGTAACACGCGAAAGGTCATTGGCCCCCCGACTCGCTCTCTTTTGCAATCGATCTCGCCCTGATGACAATTCCTCCTGTTTTTATCTCTTTCGGGACGTATGGGTTAGAGAGGTTCTTTATTTCTTTCCTCGTGTTTTTGCCCCATCTCCTCCGTTCGCGTCCCGACACGTTTTCCTTGACTTTCGCGCATCGCTTAATCTTCCTTCCCGTATCCTTTTTCCCCCTTTTGCTTTGCCGCCCGTTTTTATTCGCCGGCTGTCTATGCTCAGAGACGAGGCAATATTTGAACGCGAAAATAAAGTGGCCACTGTGCGATGCCTCGGACGCGTAATTGTAAGGGTAGCTTTCATTGTAAACATTGATTATAAGGGTATCTGTTGTGGCGATGCACATTTTATGGGCAAAACTAGATTTTATTACAGTTAAATCTAATATTGTCAATCTTATTTAACACAAAGTTTTTCGAATATTTAATTATTCTAGAAAAATTGATCAATTAAATCTAATGTAGAAGATTAATTTATTAAGATTTATTACATCGTTTTATTCTTGAATTAGTTTTAATCGTTTGGGAAATGTTTTACTTAAAACGTAACGATATTTACATCAGCTATTTTGGAATCAAACGTAAATATTTATTTTGAAACGCAACGCTCTTAATAAAAAAAAAATGGCAAACACGACAACATAAAACAGATTTTGGCAAATGGAAGGATTTCTTTCCGAGAACAACTTTATGCGAAGCTCGCATATTTTTTTCATTTATTTCTTCTTTCTCCTCTTTGTATATTCTTTCTTTGCGTGCACCTGATAAAATCTTAATATTTGCGGTAACTAAAAGGTCGGTCTGAGGTTATGCCTCATTTGGTTAATTCTCGGGTACGTCTTATTAACGTCAATTATCTTTATTCAGAAATTACGCGCTTTCTGCTAAGTCACTGAAATTATCAGGTATCGTTGCAAAAATAAGCTATCAAGGCTAACGAGTACCAGAAGCCCCGATGAAAATAAACACTTACCAGGGTTCGATTGCGCTCCGATACTTTTGCAATCACACTTTCTGTGCATAAAAGTTCTGGTGTTTCGCGTTAAAAAATTGCTTATTCTTCTGTAGAAGAAAGACTAATACCTTCCTTTCAATGCTCTCGGGCTTTCAAAGCCTTGTATTACAGTGCGCCCCATTCTCCCTGTGCAACACGTGAAGGCACTCCGCTGGAACCAAGATTAGACCCCGGTAGGTGATCCATAATCGCAAATGATGCACGTAAGTGCATTCGTACAAGGGGCTTTGTTCTAGCAGAGCAACAGACGCGGATCGATAGGCTTCTAATTTCGGAAGAAGTGGACCAACATTGACGTTGGCTTAGGTCGGCAGTTGCATTAGCACCTCTTAAGCTTATCATAGCATCGTCGACAAGCAATCGGATTATATAGGCATTCGACAATAAAGTAGGCTAGCTCTGCCGATAAATGCTTTTGCGAAATTTGCAACTGCAAATAACGGCTCGAGTTTGGCTAAGTGGACTGCTATGAGAATTGAAAGGAAACTTGTTTTACGCTTGATTTTAACGGACACTCAATGAGGTTTCAATGTTTCTCGAATTTCTTGCTGCTTATTCATGTGAACAAATGAAGTAAGGTGTATAATGAAGATTCTTTACTCATCTATTTATACGACTCGGTTTGTGATTTATCACCCCTTCCAATAACTAAAGAGCTTTATTTGCTTAGTAATGACAAGCGGCAAAAAAAACTAACTTTGAATTTTATTTTTTGTATATGCACAGTGTAATACGTAACTGTAGTTCCAAAGTAACAAGGTAATAAATGATATATTCATTTGTATTAAATGTCTGTCCCAAGCCAGAATTTTACTACTTATGCATACATCTGCGGCTAAGCAATAGAATTTTTCTTAATTGGCGGGCTGAATGTTTGTTTTTCTTAAAATGTTAACACGTTTTGCTAATATTTGTTTGTTTTGAAGAAACCATTTTTGAATAATTTACACTTTGAGTCAATTAATTAGCATTACTTTGACATTATTGTAAAGATGATGATTTAATGTTTGCAAATTAAATGACCCGAAGAATGCCTTAAAATAGCTGAAAAGTTAAATTAGAATTTCATATCTATTTAATAAACATTAAAAATCGCTTATTATAAAACAAACTCTAATAAACCGAGACGATCGATACCAAGTATGAATTTTCATACTCAATTAAATATCTTTAATCCAGCATTCAACAAGTCAACCGTGTCTCGAAACAAAACGAAGATCAACTTTTTTTCACGCAACCTAAAGCGTCACTAAAACCCTCACGCATTTGACTAACGACAAAATCGTTCGAAAGGAAACTCCTCTAAAATACTCAGCGTCGAGGTCTCGAAATCGTAAGTGATACTACCCACAAAAAAATTCAATCCCATGAAAAGGCCACTATTCATAAGGGGCGCTAAGTGCCTCCGAAACGGCAGTCCGAAGCCGGAAGGAAGAACATGATAGGAGGGCGTGTCGCCTACGTCGCAGGCGTAGATAAATCTGCGTTCCCCGAGAAACACCTTCAATGGATAATCTGCCGAGGAGATGGGAGTTCCTCGTCGTATTATATCGAAAGCCGGAGACCCCCCCCGTTCGATACCCCTGCGTCCACCTGAGACGGCGTCACTCATCGTTATGGGTATGGATAGCTTTCTCGCGTGACCCCGGAATTTGCCGAAGCGAAAAAGCGTATCTCAAGTCGCCGCCTTTTAACTCTGGGATCTGTATCTGGCTGTGTCCCTTCGTGACTGCCGCCATTCTCGTTATCTTGGCTACTTAATGCGACTGTTAAGCGCGCTGCTATTTTCCACTGCTCGTTTCTATTGTTAGCTTTGATAGGTGGTAGGATAATTCCGAGAAGGAGGTAGGACGATTTTTTTCAAGCGATAAGGGGGATGGATGATTTTCTATTTGTTTACGTTTAAGGAAAAATACTTGCCATGGATGCTCGTGATTAATCATGAGTGAACAAAAGCTATGACGTTAAGTTCATTAAACGAAAAGATGTTGTATCTTTAACAGGCGATGTTTCAATTAGGCATGTCGAATTTTTAAGTTCTCAAAAAGTTTATCATTTTCATTATTTGCGCTAGAAATCATTTGGTACTTCGTGTACTTCATTAAGAATGAACTCTTTAATTTCAAACTTGAAACGATTCACTTTACTGATTTTAAATTACTTTTGAGTACTTCTACTTGATTGTCTGGTAATTCTAGTAAATTGAATAGCCCATAATTAATATTTTTAAGTATTTTGAAATACAGAATTTAAATAAAAACCAATTACATCATCCCTATTATGCAGAAGCTTTCTAACAATAAGACAATACAAGGTTACTGCGTATTTTGTCTGATTATAACTAAATATGAACCGGTAAAACGAACATGAGTAAACTGTAAACTATACTTTACTTGCATAATGAGATGTGTTAGCATATAAATAAGAGAACAGTCATATTATTATACATTCTCATCTTTCATAAAGGAACAGGAAGTTAAATTAAATATTCTGTTTTTATTTTCAAAATCATGAAACTTTAAAACATCATGTCTGTTCCTTTCCTTTGCACGCGACAGAAACAGTAAAAAATATTTTGAAATAATAGAATGACTAATTAAATGTTTCATGAATTTTAAAAATTAAAATAAAAAATAATACGAACATCAATTACTTGATTTATTTACCAGATTCAGAAATTACCGTTCATTTGGGCACCAAAGGCCGTTTTAGGTATAAAGCATTTTTCAAAAAATATAATAAAAACATTAAAAGCTTTGTTGTGTATTATTTATCACCTACATAAATTGGAAAATTTTCATCGAGCGTATATAATTCACGCGGAGAGTTTCACACGTATTGTGTTCATTAATAAGGGCAGAATGAAAAATGGTACGATCATTGAGCTCGCATTTTGCAAGGCTAATAATGCGATCGCCGCGAAGATGCTCCCATTAGCTGATTATGTGCAAACATCCAAGCATTATAAATTCTAGGTCTATTTCAAACCACCCACGATTATGCATGCAGGCGTGGGTGATTGATTCACGACAATGTTTCTCGTTAATATTATTTCGAAATAATTGCGTTATTCTCTGGTACTTCTTTGTTTAAACAACTAAAGTAGTGTTTCAAATATTTTAATGGAATGGAATTTCTTTAGAATAGGTAGATTAAATCAGTTTTTTTAAATGCAAAGAATACCATTATAGAGGAAAAGAAATTTGAAAAAAGGTCTCTAACTTATTGGAAAAAGTTGTGGATGTTCATTTCTTCCATAAATTGCGACGTAAACATTTGCACAGTGTTTCTCATATTAGCCTTGCAAAATGAAAAAAGTTTCTCGCCCTGATCAAACGGGAAAATATCAAGAAAAAATACTTGAGAGATTGTTGAGACACGAACAGATGGCCACGTGGCATATAAGACACTTTTTGTCCTCTGGTTCCATTTTGTAACGTTTGTGACATCGATGGTAATCATGTGGATTTATCAGCTACCGTAAAATACGCAATAGAATGGTAAACAATAGGCTGTATGTATTTTTAGATTTTATCAAATTTTTTATAACTCTCTTTCTCTACGCATTGATCTGATGTAATCAACGTAATTACAGTTCATTCCAGTATTTGCCCTGTCTCCCAAACATAATTCATACCACATTTTTTATCACATATTGCGCCTAAAAGCATAAGCAGAAAAAGTAAATGAAGTAGAACCTTTTCGCAGAAACTTTCTAGGAGCAAGTTATTACGAATGAATTGTTCGTCGGATAAACCGTCGCATTAAATTGCGATTTATCACATTATCCGGTAATACACAGAGGTTGATTTTCTCTAATACAGGGAACATGTTTTAAACATGAAGCTTTTACAGTAAAATAAAACATTTCGTTAATCTAAATTAAAGTTAAATAAACAAAAAGATTCTATTTGAGCGGAATACAGTTCACAATAGAAAAGCAATAAGCAAAAAAAAAAAAAAAAAAAAAAACCCCTGTGTTGATCTCGGAAAGACTGGCCAACTCACGTATCCCGATGAAAGAGCTTTGTTGTTGGTAGCAATTTCATGGCTGATCGCGTCCCTCAGGATTCGTGTATAATCGACTTCTCACTTCTCGCTCTTCCAGTCGTCTCTCGGTCGGTTCGTTCATGCCTTCAAATTCGAGCTAAAGAGAAAAAGGTCGAAGATGCCGTAATTGATCGATGGAAAATGCCAAATTATCAGCAAACCCTCTTTCTTATCCTGCGAAAAGGAAACGCCGAGAATATTCCTTAATTAAGCGAAGCTCTTTGGCTTGATAGCAAATGGAGGCCCTCAGTATATCGGTTCATTTTCGAAGTGTGTTGTAAGAAGAAGGTCGATTTGGACGAACGCCTTGACTGAGACGCGAGGCCCCGACGATGGTCCAGACGTACGAAAGATCTTTAAAAGATGCGCCCGAAGTAAAACGTAAATAAGGACTCGGCCTTGGTAGGAAAGGGGGAGATGAAATTCAGGCCAAGTTACGAAACAGGATCACGAAAATTTTGCTATTCCCAGCAGCAGCATTACCGGACGTCTTCTGTGCAGCGGGCTCTTCTCCCGCGGAAGTAAATATAAGCGCCTCTAAGACATTGATGAATCGAGCGGAATTTGTAACCTGTGTTATATAGCCCAGTAAAGTTAATATAAAAGTTGTGCGCACGAACGTAACCGCGCGGTATGAATCCGCGTTCATTTTTCTTTCCTCATAGCTGCTTTTTATTCCATAAAACTTTCATCCACCCTTCCGTCCCGTAACTTTTGCCTCTCTCTCTCTCTCTCTTTTTCCCTCCGCCGAGACAGCCATCGTGCATCTCCGAGCTAATATTTGCGGTTTATTACGGGGCTATAGGCTTGGTCCGTTCCTCGCACAGACTGGGGAGGTCGGCTTCGCGTCATCGTCCGCTGAGATTTCAGACGGCGAATAAAAAAGAGCGTAGGCTTTTTTGCCCGATACTTTTTGCGAAAAATCGATCGGCGTCTACTGGGTGTCATTGTTCCTGGGTAAACTGCCTATCGTTTAATGAATGAAAAGCGTGTCGTACTACGAGGCAGTTTCGGTGCAAATTGAGCTCGATTCAGTCGAGCTGCGTAGGTAACGAAGTGGCCGGGAGTTGCACCGACGTCGTGTTAGTTTGATTGATATTAATTAAAATTCGCTAAAAAAAAATTGAGAGGTAAAGTTATACGTGCTGCGCCGAGGAGAAGTGAACTTCTCGACCTTGCTGCTTAAACAAGTACAGCGTTCGTGCATAATGCGACTTAATAATCCATCGTGATAAATGATACAACTGAAAGGGGAGAAAAAACTCGCTTAACCATGAAGCGCGAACAAGGAATGTTCTCGTTTAAAAGTAGATAGCAATGGAAGCTGCAATGGTGGAAGGCGACCTTTTAATTTCGAAATAAAACAATAGAAAGCGATTTTCTTGCAAGTAACAATTCGCTTGCTGTTTAATTTTATTAGAAAAGAAAAGGTATAGAAATACTTTGTAACTTGGAGGCAGGTAACGGAAGATAAGGAATCCTAGCAGTTGATAAAAAGAAGAAAAAGAACAATTTGTGAAACAGATATATTTGTACTTTCCGAAATCCTACCGTTTCCCTTCTCTTAAGTAAAAGGCTGGAGTTCAAGTTAACTCTGTAAAAGTGTCGAACAACTTAAAAGTGCGATACTTTTAACGTTGTATTCGTGGTTAGAATATCGTGCTACAAGTTTTACAAATATTATTAAAAAAACTCATGATTAAATAAAAATTAATTTTTAGTGTAAGAGACGAATTTTCATGAAATTAATATTTATTGGTATACAATTTATTGCAAGCTTGCAATTTTCTCTTCGTAATATCAATATTAATAATATTAATTAAGTATGCTACTACATAGCTTTTCCATTTATAAGTTAAGCAAATTCAGAATATAAGTTCAGAAATATAATATAATTAGAGAAAACACCATTAAGTTGTACAAAGAATCTAGAAATTATTCAAGAGATAAAGTGGATAAATAATTATAAATAATAAATACCTAATACTAAATTAACATGAAACATTATTAATAACGTCTAAAATTAATGTATTTTATGTACATAAACGGAATATCTGATCAGATAGTTACTAATTCCTCCAAATTGACTGGTAGTATCTCGTTAATATAGATCTATCATTTCAGAACGTCCAGCCATCGTGTTTCTGCATTCATACCATATTCAGATCCAAATTAAACTCCACCCCTTATAAAATCGCTTTGGCACCTGGCTTTAGCTTCGATTAGTTACAATTTGAAGCTACGAAACTTGAGAAATGGCAAAGAAGGGGCACGTGCCTCGAGAAAAAAAACTGGCTTACCTATAAAGCTTGTCCACGGAGCAACACACTTGTCCTCGTTTTTGACTACTCAATGAGCGAGGATGATGACGCCATCGATGTGGCGTCCACTACTCACATTCGGAGTGGATATAACGTAACAGCAGAGTTTCAATTATTTCTGTCGAATTCAGTGACACCAGGCGTATAATATACATAAATGAATCGACGGCTGATTAGCCGATCAAAGGAGGTGGAAAATATATTTCGAACAGCCGCGCGCGCCTTATTGGCTCGACTTGGATTCAATTTATTAGACCTTATTCCCTTTCTTTAGCCCTCGTTCCGTTGATCCACAAACTCAATTCACTAAAAGATTAAGACTGCCGAGAACAGGGAGAAAAATAAACCGAGAGGAGCAAATATCATATCCTTCCAAAGCTAATGCGCTTTGAGGTTTTAACCCAACCGGCGGAATTGTGAAAAACAGCTGATAATATTTCACGGAACTTCAAGAAGCTTTTTTATCCTTTAAAGCTCGGTGTCTTTTTTGGAAGAAAAATCAGGTTTCTCGTGGCTTTACAGCAGAAAGTCTTTTTTAAGCTCGAATCAAGACGAAATTAATGTTCATGCGAGTTTTAGCTTGTTAAATTTTTTCACGAGAGTTCACGGCGATTCGCCGGATTACAAAGGTTCAGGGGGCTTTATTTTAACATTCTAAGTATTTTATGTAGTCATATTGCCTCGTTTACTGATAATTATTTAAATTCTCTACAGTAAACTAATTTGAGATATGGGAAAGGTCATTTCTTACACAGTCTTCTATATATCCTAATGGACAGTATAAATTAGTATAAATTAATACTTTTTCCATAGTATTCTAGGAAGATTCGAAAAAAGCTACATTGAAAGTTCATGTTCTGCATCTTTTTAACATTAAAATTAGAAAAGAAAAACAATAAAGAGTGAATAAAAAATTTAATTTATTGAAGTGCAAGTTTGTTTTACAAAGCAACACCTGCTACGCCTCTTCAAGCTTTATAAAGTAAAGCTCCGAACGGGCTTCTTACAAGCTTCAGAAGCTTTTACGATAATATGTACAAGCAGAAAATTGTTCCCGAACGAAATGCATCATAAATCTTTCCCTTTGCGGATAATTTCGCTGATTGTTATGTCGAACCTTCCTGCCTCTTTTTTTCCCGATCCGGCGACAACAATTTATCATTCTCAAAGCCCGTCGATCAAGCGATTCTCGGAATATCCAAAGGAGAAAGCTGAAAAAAACCGCGGCCATAAAGAGGGTATGGCGCTTCTTAACATAATTCAATATCGGCTCACCTCGCGAACTTCGCGCGACAATCAATCTTCCCTCGTTGAACCGTCGCTGCTCTGGCGAAGCCATACGCAACTGCTGGCGGGCCTCTCTTTGCTCGGCGATTCCGACTTTTTCTTTTTTTTTTTTTCGGCGTGGGACTCCCTTTAGACGGCGGCGTAAGACAAGCGGGAGGAGTTTGCGCTCGTATCGACGGCTGTGTGCCGACGAACGTGGGGTGAAATTTTGACAGGCAAAAAACACGGCTTTTTCCCCTCGAAACTTTGATTGGATCTCCGCGGGGTTCGATCGTTCCTGCTTATTGTTCGTCTTGCTTTTTTTTTATGCCAGACTTTTGGAGAACTCGTGGGATGTAAATTTTCTGTGTTTATTTTTAATTACGATGCGTTATTTCTTCGAGGGAGGCGATAAGACCAATTTGAATTTTCAAATTGAATCGTATCAGATTGAGTACATGAATTTATCGCACCGTAAGAAAGTTGCGATTCACTTACTTTTGACAGAAGGTAAATAATACTCTGCTATGTGGGATATGTAAACTTTGTTTAATAGTATGCATAAAGAGTCATTTTCAAACGGTTTACCAAACTATTCTTGAGAAAGATTTACAAAAGTCGTGTAGACGGCTCATTTAAATATTACAAATATTTTCCGTCCAAACAGCATTTGGAAAATACCATTTTCATTACATAATCCGAATTGAAGAAGTAATTGTTTATTTTTGAAAGCTTTTTCGTTTAAAATTCAAATTAAAACGCATTATGTTCAACGGTGAATTAAATAATTAAATGCCTCCGAATGCAAATACACTTTGATTTCAAAGAAACACAACTGCAAATGAATTAAAACGTTATGTCGAATTTTTAAAAATATTTTTCAGTTTCTGTCATTCTTATTTTTCAAAAACTAATGGTTAAATTGAATTCACGAGAAAAGATAACCGCAATCTTCTTCATTCCGTTCCAGAAAAAACTTGCAAAACTTTCATTTAAATTGTACTTATTTCTCCAAAATACAATGAATTACTTTAATCAATCCTTATTACGTTAGTTGCATCACTTTTTTTTTACCAAAACGCCCGATAAGAAGCTTGCGCGTCTATGTTAATGGTGTGAAACACTTTAAGAAGCGTCGATTAGCAAGTAAATGACGCTCCGCCTCCGTCGGCTCGCTTTTCTCACAAAATTCCAGCTAAATCGATAAAATAAAAAAAAAATAAAAAAAAAACTCACCGAGCATTTTCAGCACCCTCCTCGTGGACCTGCTGTGTCTGCAGTGTCTGTCCAGCCTGGAGCTGCCGACCTTGACCTTCGTGCTCTCGGACCTCTTGTGCTGCTGCCTGCAGTTCCTCTTCATGAGAGTCGACTTCTTCAGCTTGAGCCCTATCAATACGTACAGCACCATAATCAGCGTCATCGGCACAACGAAGAACAGGAATGTCGAGAGTTCGAAGGAGTGATTGACGAGGACCCTCTTAAACTGACACATCACGTCCTCGGGCCTGTTCGTGTATTGAACGATGCCGAACTGCAGCGCCTGGGGTATCGCGCAGACGAGCGCGATCAGCCATATCAGGAGTATGTGCTTCACCGCCCGCGACAGCTTCGACATGGTCTGCGACAGGAATGGATGGCATATCGCTACGTATCTCTCGGCGGTGAACGCCGTGATCGTGAGGACCGAGGCGTTCGTCGAGGTCTCGCAGGCGACGCCGCGCAGCAGGCAGAACGCCTCGCCGAACACGTACGGATACTTGGACCAGACCTGGTAGATCTCGACGGGCATGCCGCAGATGAGGAGCAACAGGTCCGAGACGGCGAGGCTGAACAGGTAGTAATTCGTCGCCGTGTGCATGGACTTGTTGCGCGCGATCACGATGCACGTACTGATGTTGCCCACCGTACCCGTCACGAAGATCGACGCGTAGATTATGCTGATCGGTATTACCACGTAGAGGGGATCGCGCACCGGACCGAAGTAACGATTCAGCGTACCGTCCGCGTCGTGATGGGGCTGCTGCTCGAGCTGCAGGACGCTCGAGTTCGTCGAGTTGAACGAGTTCTCCATTGCTCCTTGGCCTTATCCGTCGTTAGGTGATGGGCTCTGCTGGTTCTTCATCATCGAGTGCGACGGGCTTGTCTTTTCTTTAACGATGATCGATTATTATTGGGACGGTACGACCAGCTCCGAGTCCATTATACTTCCACGAGTCTTCTACAATTTTCTAGATTCGTTTTTTTTTTTATGCCGGTGCAGAGAGCGTCGATCGATACCAATCGATGTACAGTGCGCGCGCTCGCCTTTCGTCGACAGCGGGAATCAACACTTGTCCAGCAATAAAAAGCGCTACTTTTATAACCGCACTCACAATCCGCTTCGCGGAACCAAATCACTCAGTCTGAATACTCCTTTGTCATTTTGATGGAAAAAAAAAAAAAAAAAAAAAAACGAGTCGAACGAAAAATACAGTTGAAACAGTAACGTGCCTCTTGCAGGCCGAGCCGGTCGAGCTTGACGAAGCGACGAGAGCTTGGCGCACTTGCGACAAGCGATCGGCAGTGGTCAGCTGTCTGTATGTTCTCACGTCCCGATGCAGACGACAACTGGCGCGCCGGGCAATACTCGGCGCGTCTGCTACTCCGGTCTCGTGTCATTTGGCGGGAAGCGCCGCGTGCGTGCCGTACGAACGCAGAAGCAGAAGAGCCGAAGGAGAGAGAGAGAGAGAGAGAGAGAGAGAGGGATGGACGAGCGGCTACTGGTAGCGCGCGCAGCTTCTGACCGGAGGGGAGGGGGGAGAGATGCGGATGGAGCGAGAAAGCCCGAGCTTGATAATGCACAAAGACAGAGAAGGAGAGTAGGTCGATGCAAGCCTCCGGTTGATGTACATTCGGTGGGCTGTGCTTTTTAAGCGCGATTCCCCCCCTCCCCACCGGCAGATGCGCAAAGTGCAGCGCTCGCAAACTCCCCCGCAGACCTTATCTTCGAATTCACTTTTACTTTCGATCCTCACTCTTGGGAATTAGTGCACTTGCTGGAAGCTTTCGAAATTCAGGGCCAACGAAGTGTTTCAGCTGTTTGCGCGGGGAGGTGGAAAGTTTTTGTCGAGATTTTATCGGGAGGGTAAAATTGATCGGGATATTTGATTTTATTAAATATTTATGTAAATAAGCACGCGAGCGTTATTAAATTTACTTTGTGGGAAGAATTTCATGAATTCCGCTAAATATTTTCCTGAAATCTTCCATGTTTACAGATTTGAAGAGCTGAATAATATTTTTTATTATGAGTATAAGCTTTTTTGATCAAACCAGAAATTAATATCCACTAACGGATAAATGTATGTGAAATAAAAGTGAGTCTAAAGTAAAAAACCAATGAATTAATTCGAATGCTACGTCCGAATCTAATTCAAATGTTAACGTCTCAGGGCGTAGCCCAAATAATGAGTTTTATGACTAATATTATTTTTTTCAATTTAATTCAAAATTTACTTAATTCAATAAAGTTTGAAACAAACAGCAAATATTTATAGAAAATAATCTAAACAAACATCAAGCGAAGCTGACCTTCTTTATTTCAGTTAATATAGCAACGTTAAAAATTACTTTAAAAAATGAAAGAAACGATAAATTGTTCTCAGTTATTCAAGACCTCTAGACTTTTGAATCTAGAATTTTGAAAATCTATCATCCACTTCCTTAGAATCGCTTTAAACATGTTTTTTTTTCATATTTTTATATAAATATAAATAGCTTACACATATGTAACCCTTTAACGCACACATTGATTTTGTTTACGCAAATTTTAAAATTTATTAAATAGACGTGATCAAAACAGTTAATAGGTTCAACTCTTTTTTGCGCCTTCATCCTGCGGCTTTTGCGCCGTTTCATTTCTTCTCGCCCGATGTATTCGCTTTTTGTAAATACGTACAGCGCCTGCATGCGATTTGTAGGCGTTAATTAAGGATTTTTTTGGAAAGAGCGCGAAATGCACAGGTTTAGTTACCCACCACTTAATGAGATTCTGAAAAAGTAAAAAGTATTACTTCTTTAAATCTTTTAGTAAAAAAATTGTTCAAAAATTGAGTCTTCGTAAACAAATAAATAAATAAATTTTTACAGTATCTTTACTTGTTTATTATACAATACTTAATTACATGAAAGATCGAAAATAATATGCTGTGAAAGTAAATTTACAGTACATTAGAAAGTGAATCTAAACATTAATTGATTAATAAGCATACCGCAGTTTTACGAAAGTCATTCTAAATAAGGAAAATGTAAAACTAGTACATCGTTCGAACGTAATTTGCATTGCTTTTTTTTGGGATTTTTTTGAAGCTTGTTATATAGCCTTAGGGCTTAATTAAAGGATTAATTAACGGTTACCTTTTTTTCTTTAATAGCGGTTAAATTCATCAATTTAAAAATAGCGAAAGATCAAGATTCACGGCTTTTTTCACAATCATTTTTCAATAGAGCATTTATGATTTATTTAAGTAATAAATGATTCTGAAATTTGTTTGCGCATCCTCAGAAACACGTGTCTTATTTTTTTTTCTCGTGCATGGAAATGAATTTTTTTAAAATCAAAAACGCTCTATCAATACTCGGTAGCGGACGCACGTGGAATAAAAATGCAAAGGTAAGTTTTTATTCCTTCAAGTAGCTCGTACTGTAACGGCCGACGTTCATTACCCTACTTCAAGTTCATTCGTTTTAGTCCGGTGCGTATACACATTTCCCGTAAACACGTATCGTACGACATGTAGCGCTGTCAAATTACAAATGTGGAATCAAGTTCTCGTTTTTTTTTTTTTTTTTTTTTTTTGGGCGCTTTAATTTATGAAACCGGTCAATGCATATGTTCATAAATAAACAAACCTTTTTAGGTCTTTGCACTTTCGAGTTTTATTATGACGGAGTTAAAGGTGCTATTCATTTCGGGTCCCGAAGATAATATTTGCGCGGCAAACAAACCCACAAATTTTTACCGAAAAAATTGACCTTTTGTGGGATTTTTTTGGGAACACGTGGCTCCGTAGGAAAATCTGGTCTCGTAGGGATTATTGACACAATCGATTATCAAAATCTTCACAATTTACAGGCGGCTTTCAGTCGCAGGACGTAGACAAAGTTTACTTTGTCGCTGGAGGATTACGTTACGTAATGCTACTGTTTTGGTGATCTATTAATAAAGTGCTCTTTATGTTTTGTCTGTATTGATATTATATAACTTTTACATTTGAATTATTTTATACATTCATTTTTCTACTAATATTCTTAAATTCTCAGTTCTCACTCCGAATTTTAATTATTTCTATATGTAATTAAAAACGATAAAATGATTATCAATTTAAGAAGGTAGATTTTTTAATGATAGAATATTGTAAGTTGCAAAAAAACCTGTGAACCTGATTAAAATTTTATTAATCAATTTCTAGCAACTTTCCTCGACATGTCAAATAACAATATGAATTCGATAATCTACTATTTTCTTATATAAGCATTAGCATCAAGATAATTTATAATTAATGACTTAAATAAAATTGATTTCCTTGTAGCATCATTTTTTTACCCGGTATGTAAGAAAAATGAACGTACTACTGATTATTACATGCACTGAAGAGTTGTTCTATAAAACAATAAAAAATTAGAAAAAAAGATTTAAGAAGGATAATTTACTGTATTTAAAACTCTTTGTTATTAATTTTATAATCTCGTTTTATAATCTTCATAACTTCGGAAACTTGGAACATTAATTATTACACTTAGACTTCTAATGTACTGAAATTCATAAATTCTTGTGGGTAGTAATTAAAATTATTTATTGTAAATAGTATTCAAATAATAATAAGTAAACAATAAAAAGTATTTTTAAAGTCTTAATTAATATTAAGAATTATTAAATAAGAATCTGTGAAGGTAAAGCTTAAAATAAAAGTTAAAAGAGGCAACATTAGTCAATAAAATTTATATTTACTATTAACTTTTCTCTTCCATCCATTGTCTTACAGTTAAAAATTTATCATACGGCTGACCGGTTACGATTTTTTCTACTGAAGATGTTCTTGTAAAACAATTCATCGAATTTTGCTGAGCTCAGGAGCTCAATTTCTTTTAACAATTTTTTTTCTCTTCAAATTCTACTCTTCTCCAAATTCTCTTTATAGGCAGCAACATGAAAAGCATTTCCTGAAAATGATTCTTCCGTATTTTTTTACGGCAAAATTCGCCTTTTTATACTGATAAAAGGCTCTCAAGCAAGGTTACCGCCCGCAAAAAAAGCGCCGAAAGAACGTTCCGACTTAATAAGTCATTTTACGCTCCAAATATACTCCCTCGCATCTCACCGTTAAATCGAGAAAAAGGAATACGGCATAATTTCTTTGCCACGGTGCTTTAAAGCAAGCAATTGGATGGTAGCTTCGATTCCGCCTTCGCATAATTCGGTTCGCCAAGGCGTCTGTACGTAGGCCGAGACATAATCGATCGTCAAAACGAACGTATAAAACTAACGCTCGTAGAGCGAGTTAAAAGGTCGTTTTACGCCTTGGTACTTTTATATCGCCGGACAATCAATTGATAACAATTGCTCTTCAATTCGTATATACATGTAGATATCAAGTGGCTCCGTTAATAACTCGCCATGTGTGATGCCACAGCTTGAAATTGCTTTTTGCGCCGCTCGCCTCGTATCGCCGCCGGTCTCTATATATCTCTTTCGCAGCCGGCGATCGCGGTAGAACAAAAAAAAAAGAAAAAAGCGAGAGGTAAGGAGGAACAATCGGCGCCGGAGATATCGGGAGGGCGCACTTATAATGCCCCGGTCCTTTATTGATCTTGAACTTGATGGATGCGATTTTAACCGATTCCGACAGTTGTGTCCTATCAATTTTCATGAATCAATCTGTCGCTTCTGGCAAATTGAATTATCACGGGGGACGAGAAAATTTAATATCAAATGGCAAGAAAAGCGATCAGAAATTAAGAGAGAGGGCCGCTGTGTACTTTTATTGCTCGGCAAATTTTGTTCAATCCTTTGCTGACAAGTGCCAATGCAATGGAAGCCTAAATCCTAATAGTTACTGACTTGTAATAATTAAATATCTCTGCAAACGAGATATTATTTTTGCTTCTCATTCAATTAAAATATTCATTGACGAGGAAGATAAAGATTTTATCGTGGATTCGAGATAATAAAGAAAGTGCTTAATTAAATTGAATAGTTATATTATACATTCCGAGCATCAATGTAGAATTTTAAGAATATTCAAATAATGTATCTGACCAATTTTTTATTAGATTTCTGTTTCTGATAAACATGAAACACCTGTAAAGACGAGTTATTAAATTAAAAATATATTACCTCCACGTTATTGTTTTTAAATTTATAAGTTCGTAAATTTCCCTCGACAATTCGATATAAAAAAAAGTTTTATTCTTTTTTTAACATTTTATGTGGTTATCTCTTATAGTCTGGAAAGTTCAAAAAGATTAATCTTTTATTTTGACTTCTTTGTACATTGTGTATAAACGACTTTCAGTTAAACCTATTATTTAGCCCATTTATTGATCATTAAATTGTCGTAGAATTAAAATCAAACAATAATATTTCAACTACGAAATAACTTTAAAATGATTAATTTATACAAACAAAACATGCAAGTAGCCGCCATGATGTCTAAAATGGAGGTGTATCTCATGTACAATTAATGATATAGACGTGAAAAGACGTCCATGACACGGCGTTAAATTCGTTACTTCCTCACTGCAGCGTTTGAATAAGTAGCCAGCAGTAGAATAATCAAGCTGCTTCAGTTTCAGACCTTTAGATTAGCTTGCGCTAACGAAGAGAATTTTTCGAAAAATACGAAAGAAACAATTTATTTGTACTTTTTTAAATCAAGATTAATCGCGGTCTTTTTGAAGCGTGTAAAGTTTAATTAAAATTTGTTGCTGGCTCTCATTTATTGGTATTAAAAGTTTAATGAAATACAACTTGATAAATCTGCAGGAAAGATAAAAAGTTTGATAAAAGAAAACGATAACTGGACTTTTTTTAAATGTACACGTTTAAATCTGTACCATTTTTATGTGCATAAGCAAACTAATGCCGAAGAAACAAACAATTATAAAATACTTAAAAAATTGAGTAAAAATAGATAATAAGCGTGAAACGGAAAAGATATGAGACAAAATGAACCATTTAAGATAGGATGCGCAACAAAAAGTGCTTAAAATAAATTTTTAATCTAATATGCATACAAATTTCGCAGATCGTTCGCGAGGTGAATACGGATCTCATTTAAAATATATTTTCTTATTGCTTGAAATAAAAGTGCTTGGCTGGTACAATACCTCTTAAAAATTCTAATCTTGCTAGTGTGATATGCTTCGAACGAAACGAAATCTCTATAAAAATTGGGAGAATTCGGTTACGTACGTCAAATTTACTACGTACAATTAATATCACTGTAAAAGCATATCACTCGGGAATTTTTAAATTCTTGAGTAAAATACGTCAAACTTAATGCGTCTACCAATCATTTTAACCGACAAAGTTAATAAAGAGTTTTCATAATTTTTTAACAACGCACTTTTCTTAATTAATAACAATGTATTTTCTTAGCTAATATATAGTAAACAAATAGTACATTAGAACACGTTTTAATTATTTACAAATATTTCTTGAAGTCATTGGTCTCTATTTCAGCATTTGACCACATTTCACCCAAACCTTAATCAAGTTAGACACAACCTTCCTCTACACCCAAACAGAACGAAACAAGAAAATTACTACACGAAGAAAGAAACTGAAGAAAAAGCGTATTCGCGAAACGAACGACCGGATACAAAGATAAAGGACATTGCTGCAACGTTCGTTCCGACAAGCAGGTTTCCTCCCATCCCATACAAGTGCTCGTCTTTCCCCGGTTTTTCCCTCCCGCATTTTTAGCGCGCCGAGAAGGAAAGAGAAAGACTCGCGGCGCGCTATTTAGAATACAATCGAGTGGGCGAAAACGTGGCGCGGCGGATATACGATAGGCGCGAATCTCTCTCCTCTCTCGAGCACTGAGGGGGGGAAAAAAAAAATAATGATCGCGCTTTGCCCTCCGCGTTTATCGCCCAGAGCGGAGATAGTAATTGTTCGAGCGAAATTTTTATTTACAGCTCCCGCGCGCCACGCTTCGCTTCGGACGTATATATGTTCGATCGAACAATGAGCGATATTGTCTTTTTCTCTCTTCGGGGCTCTTTTTTTTTTTTTTTTTTTTATTGCGCATACGACGAATTTATCGGGGCCATAGGTGATATGTGTATCAGAGGCATTCGTGACATTCGAATTAATTCGGAGCGATGATACATGTCTTCCGAAAGCGCTCTTGCTGCGTAGAAAAATCGCTCGGATTGATTGGCGGCATCATTTGGAAATGAGATAAAGTGATATCGAAATTAACCGGTATAAATTGAATTTTTTGATAGTCGGTTCGTTGAGAGAAGCTTTTGTGGCGATGCTAAATTTGCGAAATTAGTGATTCAAGGATGCTGATTCACTTTTGATTTTAAACTGCGCAGTTGTAAGTCCGAAAAAAACGCAATAAAATCATATATAATTTCGCTCTATTAAAATGCTTAACATTCCTGAAAATCAAGTTTCGAATAAATTTTTTAATTTATCAAAGCCTAAATGCTCTTTATACCTATAAATTGAGATATGTAAGGAAATGTGGCATTTACAAAAAAGTCTTATCAGCAGCAACGATCCATTATACTTTTATTTCCTTTTACTTTAAGACTTATTTTCTTTGCTAACCGCAACGTTTTAAGACGATTTGAAACGCTGTGCAAGAAAATTAATTTTTAACAATACCATTCTTAAATAAAAGTACATATATATTATGTATTTAGTCTTTTCTGTTGTTTAGTAAAAATAATTTAAAGAATTTGCATATATTAATAGTATGCAAAGCTTAAAATAAGTCTTTGTAAGAAACATTGCGCAATCTGACTGTAGAAAAGCTACAAGCTGTTTTCAAAGATTGAAAAAGTTTTATCGACTTTTATGCGTCTAAGTTTCAGTTTGCAACTGCGATGTTTTTGAAAGAGAGATTATTTAATACGAATAATAAAAATTTAATACACGAAAAAACGTTAAATTTATCGCTAATCGTAAAGTTAACATGTGTTTCCGTAAAAAAGAGCATCGCTATACGAAAAACTTGTATTTTATACAAGGGATTTGTTTCCAGTATTCAAATGCTTCTTCAAAGAATGCAATAAAAAAATTACTTTCATAATCTTTCAATAATTCCTTATTATGAAAATCGTTTACTTGTTTGTCGATTTCGACTTCGACCATCCGAAATGCACACCTGGCGGACGCTGCCTCGCATAACGACATGCACACGTGTCGAGAAAACAAAAGAACTCAATCATTACAGCACATTATCGTGTCCACTACTTTAATCGCCGTGCATAATGTATCAGTACGGTATAACGTCGAGGACGTTCACCGGCCCGGCTCTCGATTTCGGAGCGTTCGGCAATTTTCGCACGATCATTACCACGAGACTCGCCCAATGTCTCTCTCCCCCCCTCCTGTTTGGGTCGGATTCACGGCTGCCTGGCATCAGGGTCAACGTTGATGGGCGGATTTCATCTTTCGCCGTTAATGTACTTGAAGATTCTTCTTATTCGCCGTGCTCTCCCACTAATGTAACGGTAAAAGTAGAAAGTCGTGTCTTTTTTCGATGCTTCCTCTTGCCTGTCTCGAAGAATTGCCCGTTGATCGAGGGGATGTTTTGTCGCACTTTTAAAATCCGTTCGAGCGAAGCGCGAGAGTCTTTTCACTCGGAGCCTTGAAAAATATCTGCACAAGAATACCGGACCTTATGCTTCTTTTTACTGAATCGAGCCGCAAATACCATCGACCAAAAGTGCAAAGAAGCATTGAAAAGTTTCACAATTACGGCGTGAAAATTAAAACCAAAGTAAAGTTAATAATGGTGATCCGGATAGATAATATTTGCTTCTGAAAATAAAGCTGAAAGGAGATTTTAATTTTAATTGGCGTAATTTTAAAAATGGAATTTTAATAAGATAATTAAAACGTTAATTTAATGTTATTCAATCATATAATTTAAGTTATTTATTCAAGAACGCGTTAAGAATTGGAATATGAAAAAAAAAAAAATAAAATTTAGTGCTATATGATATTATTATAACTGTATGTGGAAATGTAAAATGGATCACGAAACCTGCTTCTCAAAATTATAGCCCTGCGCCAAAAACTGTAATTTCAAATTTTTATTTTCCCCCGATTCCGCGCGTAGAATTTAAAGAATAAAATTAATATTCCAAGAATACAAATTTCGCCAATTGAAGTAAAGGTAATTGAAAAGTAAACAATAAAAACTCTACAAATTCAGTTTAATTTCTTAATTTAAACAAAATGCAACTTTGAAAAAGTAAAGAAAGAACTCTAAGTTTTCTCTTTATACTAATTTTAAAATTTGTTACTCATAAAGAATTTCAAATTTTTTCTGTTCAACAATAAGAAGTCAAAGAATAAATAAATTTTAATAAACCAGTTAATCTTGCTATAGGAATATATAATTACAAGATTTTTAACTTACTTTTACAAAATTTTGTAAAGATGACTATTCAAAGGTACTTTCACAAACTATATCTTCAAACCCTTGTTGAATTTATTCAACAAGTTTTCTAAAGCTCCATATTAAAAAAGGCAAAGTACATCCTTTGATTTGCGAAAAAGGAGTCTTTATTTATTCACCAGCAACGAAAAGAAAGTACCATATTCAAGAAAAATCTTACAGAAAGCGAACTACCTCAAAGTCGTCCCTTATTTCTAACGTTTTTTTGCTCGCCAAATCGACCTTATGCTCAATACTCTCATGAGCCACCTACTTTCTCGTCAACTGTCGCGCGTTTGACATGGACCAAAAACAATCTTTTACGTGAGTAACTTATATTATGTACTTCTTAGTAGCTCTCGGCGTGTTTTCGCTTCCTTCCGGCCTGAGAAATGAATAAAAAAAAACTCGTTCTTTGAGAGAACCGGTAAAAATTCACTCGTTGAGACGTTAATTCTTTGCTTTATTTTTCTCGAAGATGTTTTTCTACGAAGGATGGGAGAAACGCAAAAGCATATGAGACTTTGTTTATGGCGGATCGCAAATTTATTTTTTCGCTCCTTTTTTACACATTAGATATTTTTAGCTATGTTTTCATGTTTTCTTCTTCGTCGATTTCGAAGTGCTTAGAAATTCAGGGTGACTACTTCATATTTATAGAGAGAATTCTTGAAAGATTAAGTGGATAAGAAAGCCCAGCATCGATTCCTCTCACCAGTAACGTTAATTTTTAGCCATACATTAAAAAATGAAATTGCCGAGTATAATATTCCCACGGCCGTTATATAATGCTAAAATCCCTCTTGTCAGATAAAGCTTCCTCAGCATACAATAAATACTACACGACAAGTGGCGTCTCGAAACCGAAATAAAACGCCGATCCAGCAATTCTCATCCGCAGGGCATATATATTCATTTGATCCGCGCGGAAGGATTTGCGCTCGACGCGGAAACGGCGCGCCATTCATAAGCCAAATTGGAAGTTGCACTTGGCTGCTCGGGGAGGAGTCTTGAGCGTCCGACGCTGATATTTCCCCCCTCGCGAGAGAGTCTTGGGCAATAAGACGCGAAGAAAGTAACATGCAATTTCCCGAGAGCTCATTATTCTTCGCGCAATGTTTTTGTTATCGTTTTAGTTTCGAAAGAGTTTTTTAATTAAATTTGCATCGAACTTATCCGGATGACGTTTATTAAATCGCAGACTTATTTAGTTGTGCGCTGTAGCCGTGCATTTGTATCGCGGGGAAGATAACGATTTGTCAAACTTTTAGTACAAGTTGGATTAAAAATAAACCCTTTATTTTTAGCGAGTAATCACGATTTGAAAAGAAAGATAAGGCAGGTGATAAGAATTAGTATAATAATGATGAATATTGAATTTATACTTCTTTAAAAGTGCCGATTTAAGTAACAAATAATAACACGTAATAAGTAGCTGAGGATGGAGCCATAACTTTATTTCTGAAATATGAACATGTGACTTTGTGCCGTTTGGCAGCTTAAATAAATATTTAAAACAAAATTTTGACAGAGATAAAAGTGAGTTTTTAGTTAGATTAAAAGTTTTATTTACACATTAATTAATGTTCGTCATTTTTTTCGCCTAATATTTATGCATGAAGACTGTTTACATGGATAGGTACAATAATTTTGAAATTATACAGGTTTTGAGTGGGTGAAACTTACGAAAAAAGCAGTTTTTTTTCATCAGATTCATGCGTAAATGACCATATGTAATTAAGTAAATTTCAATACGAAAATCTTTTAATAAACGGAGATTATCATTACAAAAAATCACTGATTAATTGTTCTTTAAATTGTTTTCATAATAGTTTATAATTTTCGGGTTAAAACTTTTACCAATGTCAATTCTTCTCGTTGATTTGATTTCACTTTGTCTATTAATTTTTTTTAACAATTCATCCATTTTATAAAAATTTACGGATTTATTTCAGAGAATGCAATAAATTTTCTATATCTTATACAGATATGACGAAAATACACATTTCGCGAGAGATATTAATTCTTCTTTCGAAATGTCAACTACTCGAACGAGAATAAATGTTCTTTTTATCGACTGTTTCGGAAGCCAAAAAAAATGTTCATTGTATCATTGATAAGTCGTGAATTTTAAAAAGTTTTTTTCGATGCAAAAACCTGTAATGCTTTTAAGGATATTGACTGCAATATACTTAATAGTTTTTTTTTTTTTTACTGAAGCAGACTTTATATTCCTGTTATTAATAAGTTTCATACTTCAACTATGTAAAAAAATATATTAAATGATATGTTGACGTTCGCTGACAGATTTCGGTTGTACCCCTTTGTAAGTTTAGTTTATGACGACAAAGCTCTCCTAGTACCTAAAGCTACAGGAGAGTGGCAAAAAGAAGTTTTCGTGAAAAAAAAAACCCAAAACATCGATAGGCTCTTTACTCAGCTGCTCGTGAAACATTTGGGATAGGTCATAAACGCAAGAAAGCCAGGGAGAAAAACTGGGTAAGGATCCAGGGGAAGGAACTTCTAAATCACGGCACTTTCGCTGAGATAGGAGATCGAAAACAAAAGCTTATCAAGGCTAAAGTCTAAGCTCCGGGTGTTATCCATCTGCTGATATCATTCCACGTTCTTGGATCCTTCTAGAATTTCGTATTCGCGCTAATTTATCAGAATCGAGCATTGTTTTTTGCTTCTGTCCTTTCTAATATTCTCCTTAATGGGCCTCTTACAAAAGCTCAATTGGTATGAAAACTTTAACAATGAACAAATTGAGATGGAATTTTGTTGTTCCCTCTTGATACCTTGACAAACAAATAAATGTCGCGATCTTTTATGCTACGTGCTCTATTACCGGAGCAATTAAACACGATGATTCGTCAAAGATTAGTAGGAGATCTATGAATTGATTTACTTAGTCTCGTGGCCTTTCTGTCTATCATCGTTAAAGGGTAAGTAATAAAATTAGTTGAAGACTAACATTTAATCTAAAAATCAATAATAGCAAACAATAAAAAAAATTGGTTTTAATTACAAATTGTATCTATTTTGATGATATTTTTTAATAACTAATTAGTAGAGAGTTATGAAATATAAAACTTAATTTAATTTTTTTAACAATAAATAATAGTTCCTTCTTATGATCCAACCGGTAGTTGCTTATTTAATCAAATATTTTATGCTGTAACTTATTACCGTGGTGTCATTCAGATAATACCTTGTTTTGATGCCGGTAGTTCCCAGGATGTACGATTACTTTGTAATGACGAGTGAAACCGTGCGAATAAATGATGAGAGCAACAGTTAAATATTCACCTTTCGTAACCAAAACAAGTGCTACATATATATTGCCACCTAGCAGCTGTAAAACTAATTCAATATCTACAATTATATAATTTAAAAAATTAATTTTTTAAGATCATATTTAAACATTTCGCAACAATATAAAAAATAACTCAAAAAATCAACTCAAAATCAAGATAAATAAATAAGTGCATCGAATCTATTTTTAAAAGTAGTTGATGCTAATAAATTGAATAATTAATTGTATAAGTTTTACAATGACGGAGTATATACATGTAGATAATTAAAGTAAAAAACGTTAATGTAATAATCAAATAAATAACACATTTATTTTCATATATAAGCTTTATTAATATTCTTTTGGAAAATATATAAACTACAGATTCCATTCAAAATGTAAATAGAAAAACTTTTATACATGTTTTATCAATTTTTACATTTTCTATACGATATATAATACATGACTTTTGATTTTTTCAATAAAGAACGTTTTCTAAATAGTACAGCTAAAAAAATTTGATATCGAAAAATAATAATTAATGAAAAGATTAATATTGTGTTTTTCTCAAAATCTATTACATATATTTTTTGTGCGCTTTTTAACTGTTTATCATTAAATCTCTTCCAATTGACTGAATAAATTAAGAAATTATATTTTACATAACATTAACACTGTAAAAAATGCATATCTTATTGTCTTTGCGTATTTCTTATTCTTATAATTACTTATTTATGAATCTACGTTTCACTAATATCACTAACAAATATTTTATTCTGTTTTTGAATGTTTATCACTTATCTTGCTAATATCTAAGCATCTATCTTATCGAAGTTAATTTGATTAAAAAAGCAGCGAAAGCTTTTGTACTAATATCTTTTATTGATCAAAGGGTACTTATTTTTTAATGGTATATGGTTTTGAAGTCTAAACGCTGTAAGCAGCAATTCTAATAATACGTCAAATTTATTTATTTAAAGCACGCAACTTCCGATATGAATAAGAATTTTAAACTGGCAAGAGATTACTTTCATACTTCATCCAACGATCCATCTCGTCCAATAAAATAGTAAAATAAAATAAAATAAAACATTCGTCTTATTTGGTCATCGAAAGAAAGCTGAGCCTGAGCTCAGATTTTCAGATTGAGTGTTAACCTAAAACAATAATAAAAATTTAAGTGATTAAAATTTAAAACAAGTTTGAAAGTATATGAAGACCTGTAAATTTAAAAATATTACCTGGAAGTGATTGCTGACGCCTTGATAAGGATAAACTCCACCAAGAATGTATCGGTAGTAACCATTGTGTCGAATACGATATTCTCCAGGCAAAACGTTTTCTGGTATCTCCCATGTTACAACTACTTGACTAGAACCAAGAATTACCGATGTTCTTTCCCAAACGAATCTGCGAATACGTTGAATAGAATAAGTTTTTTTTTTTCATACAATTAACAAAAATGAGTACTTTATCACAATTAATTCGTAAGTTTTTTAACTTACTTCGTTTCCCAATCAGCATCTGTAGCAACAGGAGTCCAAGTTTCATCTTCTTCTAATCTTTCGACAGTCAAATAGGTACTTCCAGTCATAAAATTGTTCCTCGGGTGTCCAGAAATCTATAAAGAATCAATACCAAAATTAATAGCTAATAATAAGTATTCTATTACTTCCAAAGAAAATTAAATAATGAAAGTGAACTATTTAATTTCACTTTCGAGAAAAAAATTACAAGAGACATAATTTCATCAATTTTTAATCCCGCAGACAAACTACTGCACGCCGAATTCAAATATTTAAAAATTTAATCCCTGCGTTGCAAAACCGCCGGAAAGATATCGCGCGATGCACCCAGAAAGGATTATCGTATGAGTTAGCCGGCAGTAGATGTCAATTAAAGCGATAGGGCGAAAATATTGTCGCGCCTGCGAGCCACATTGCCGGTCGATAAATCGAGTTACTTTACGCGCAGCTGCTTTTGACTAGACCTTTATAAGCATCGATTTTTTCACAGCTACTTTTACGACTCTCAACTGCCACTGTGTCCTCCGTTCAACAATTATTATCAATTCCTTATTTTAATTAAAAAAAAAACTGCAAAGAAATGTTATCGACTTTTTACAATCTCTCAATTTCAAGAGCAAACACATTTTCCAGCTCCTTTGTCTCCGATGACGAGCTTCCGCCGCGGGGCGAAAATTTTCAGCAAAATAATCAAACGAAATCAGTTCGGCCGATAACGCGCTAAATAAACACGAGCCCGCACCCATGCATAATATACACTCCTCGTCCCCGCGGCAGACGCGGCACAGCTGGGCGCATAATCCGTCCGTATAATCCCGACGCAAATTTACAGGAATCGGGCTCAATCTTACGGAGTGCAGCGCGCGGCGGCGGCGGCGTCGGCGGCGGCGGCGGCACGGCACACGGTGGGCTCGATGGCTTGTGAAAACGGAAAACGAGATTATACGCGCCCGGGCAATTTCATTTGCTCGCGCGCGGCCCGTTGCGCAAGCGCTGCCGAGCGTAGAACTTGCCCAAACGAGGGCGTTTTTACGTAAAAAGGCCTTATACAATCGGCCTTATTACGACGGCGCGCCGCACACCAGTTTGCCTATGTATCCGGCGCGCGCGCGCGCACATCTTATTGCCGCGAGTCGGCTCGTTACCGGATCGCTCGAACGGCAGTTAATAACCGCGGGATCCCTGTACAGGCGCCGAGGCGCGGATTTTATGGGCGACGTGTACGAGGCGCGGGCCCGCGGCTGGAATGCGTGAATGGAGTATGAAATTCCTCGGGAAAGGAAATTCGTCGAGTGCTGTGGATGTTTGGAAAGAACTTCCGCTTTTCGTGTACAATGCCGCGGAGATCTTTTGAACTTGATGCGGTTCGCTTTGTAAATTTAGTTTTTTTTTCTTTTAGCGGCGAAGTTTTTTATCTACAAAGTCGCGGCAATTAGTGAAATTCATTTCGTTTGGCATTATCTAGTTCAAGATTAATTTGAGCCGCAACGTGAGAAAAAACCTCGATTCTGCTTTTATTTATATATTAAAACACTGTATAATCTGTGTAAATTATGTGTTTAGATAAGTGGCAGAGTTTATTTTTATTAATTTTTTAGCTCCAACAAGAGATAAGACAGACGTTTTACGAGAGCAATTGAATTTTATATAAATATATTTTGTGCAGATTGTCGAGCTTGAACTTTCTGCTAAAATAAACGAGGAAGCTTAGATATTGTTTTAAAATTCAACAAAAAAGTAAACGATAATAAAATTCAATTATTTCTTCAAATATTTATCCGTTTCAAAGAAAGCTTTCGCGGTCGAAGTTTAAACGGGAAAATCCTTAAAATTTAACTTAATAAAAAAATTCAATTTATTAGCGCGAAAATAGAATTGTTTACAAACTTATCGCTGATTTCGTTCTCTATCAAGGTTGCGCAATCGACGACGCAACGGACCTTACATATTATTTATACTGTCTTATAATCTCCATCGCATTGCGTCCAAAAAAAAAAAGACAATCCGATAAGACAAAAGCAATCCTCTTTCATTACCTCGTAAAAATTTCGGTACATAAACAACGTACTTCCCCAAAGCGAAGCCGCTGAAAAAAAAAAAGCCAAACTTACGAATCTCACAGTAACGAGATCGCCGGGCCTGGCGGTGCGCGGCGGCTGCTTGACGCAGTCGCCGAATTCCTTGCCCCACTTGGGCGAGTCATAAAGCACGGGCGGCTGCAGGCTTATCAGCTTCTCCTTGGACAGATCCGGCGGTGTCGGTCCGGCTTCGACGCCCGTTCCCTGCGGAGGGGATTTGTGATTTTGAAAAGGGTTGCATTACGTATTCGGCGCGCGCGCGCGTATGGCGCCTGTGCACAAAGTTTTTATACGGTTAATAATGCCGCACTCACGAGGACAGCGTGCTTGGCAAGTTCGGTGTACTGCTTGAGGTAGATGGTCAGAGTGTGAGGTCCGTAAATCGTTGACGCCCCCTCGTATCTTTGTATCTGTGTCAAATACGGGTTTTATTAGCATCCTTTTCGTTTATCTCACTGGTGGGGTTGGCTTATTTCGGTTACGTGGCGCGAGGAAAGTGAGCATTTTTGTTTTGGAGAGATTAAAAATTGGTGTTCTGAATGTGATGTTATATTCGTATGTACACATTTATTAAATTAAAATTTAATTGACTTAGTTGTTATGATTGGATAGTTTGCCTCAATTTTTTTTTTAATTTGCACTTTAATAGTATAATTATACTTTTCCGCGATCTAATTTGCATCGCGTGTCAAACAAAATCAGCTTATAAATATTGATTATATCAATCTATAGTAAGCCTTATTATACGCAAATGCATAATGCGTAATAATCGTTTTAATGAAGATTTGTTGATTGTTTTCATTACGGACTTAATTTGTGCAACCCAAAAATTTAAAATCTACATTTTTCTACTAAATATTATGCATTCTCAAAGTCTGAATATTTTCCAAATATTTTAGTAGTAAAAATAAATTCATAAACCATCATTTTACACATGACGCACGATACTTTGCTTCGGAGAACCTGCGTATAATATCTTCGAAAGCGATTCTCCCCCGAGAATATGACGTATAGCATCCAGTTTTGAAACTCGAGGTCCTCGGGAAAGAAAATTTTTATTAAAAAACTAATATCGGCAAAAAGTTACTTGATACTCCTCCGGCGTGGCGATGTAGTCGCTGTACGTATTGCAGAGGCCGGCGACGATGACGCTGACGTCCCCGAAGGATTTATCCGCATCGGCGATGGCGTTTTTCACTGCTTCGCGCATCCTCCTACCGGACATTGTCGTAAATTCGCCGGGCACTCCTGCGATCGCTACATTTCCTATGAGGGCGAAGTGCGTCGCGACGATCTTGGGCTGCCACTGATACGGCAGGACCATCTGCGCACAACGTTTTCAAAGATTACTTTTATCGAAGCGACACGGCATGGTTTTTTTTTCGGAATTCGTTTCGCAAGTTTTGTGCGGAATGTCCATTGTTTTGACTAATTATAGGGAATATCCGCTTTCTCAACCGGAAGCCGAGATGTCAATATAGTAATTCCAGCTGAAAATCGAGTTGTCCGGCTTTTCGACATAAATCCACTGTGTCATTTTTCCACTGCTCTGACGAAACGCGGATTTACCCGGTTGTCCTTTTATTAATTACAATGAAGCTTGAAAATGACCCAATTTTGAAAGTAAAATTAGTGTAAAAAAAAAGAACCTGAAAAACTACCTCGCAGATTTTGAAAAAGCAATTTGCAAAACTCCATTTACACGTGCTGCCCTAGAAACCCCCTAATAAGTCACAAGGAGAGGAGAAATATACTTAATTTGGTAAGAAACTAATGAGTCCGCTATTCGTCTATTAGAGACAAAGGCGAGGGCCCCGGTACCGAGCCTCGTTCATTTCGCAAAGTGCAATATAGCTCTCCGTTCGTTGCAAATCTGCCCGTCTAATGTTTATTGCGACTGGCACACAGCAGTTTCGAGATAATTAACAATCTCACCCTCTCGCGGCAATCGGCCAGCGATTTCATATCACTCTCTCTCTCTCTTTCTCTCTCTCTCTCTGCGTGCGAACTCGAAACACAGTCATTAGACGCGGCGGACTCGTCATTGTAGTTGGATATCTGTGGAACGACGGCCGGGAATATGCCTTTCGCGACCTCCAATGCGAATGTACTTTTACGACTCGCCGACGGTAATTAGCAATCTCACCCCGAGAGATTTCAACTGCCGTCGTTCGTGCTTCGACAGTTCCGAGAAATCTCCAGATATTGTCGTGAGAATGCTGCTTCTCGTATCGCGGAGGTTCTTTAAATACTGGCAATGTCAAGGATCATCGTAGCTCGAGGAAAGAAAGTGTCGATGGAGCAATTAATTTGCATGGACGTTAATTGAATGCCGATTGATTCTCGGTAATCTCTTGCGTACGCTAATGTAAACTAAGTTTATTGTAAACAAACGTATATCTTTTAGATAATCCGTAATGACGTCGATAACGTTCAATAGAACAGTTTATTAAATTTGCATATTTTCAGATTGCACGAATTCTTTTAAAAAGCTAGCCGAAATTAGTACAATACGTATATATACTGATAAGACAAACTGCCCATAATTTTCCAAGAACCTTGCCAACCGACTTATTAATGCCCGCGCAAAGAATTCACTATTCAAGGCAGTCCCGACCATTACAGCCCACCAATTTCAGCCAGAATCAAGTATCGCGTCCCGCGTCGTCCACCGAAACCCTTCCCTTTTCATCCAACCACTACACCCAAACTGCTCGCCCCGACACAATGCACGAGCCATATAACGCTTAGCTCCATCGTTCACAGCTCGTTGGCGTCGGCCGCGGCTAAGCGCGCTCGCGATAAAAATACGGGTTACCGCCTCTTCAGATTTACCGCGCGCGATTAATCACTTATGTACTCGCGGCGCATAAAGCAGAGGATCTGTGTGCGTACTCACCCGACCCGTGGCCAGAAGAATTGGCTTGGCGCCATGGCAGCGTATGTCCTCGTCGGTCGGCTTCGCCAGGAAGTTCCTCACCATGTTCCAGAAGGGATTCGTCGTCGTCGTGCCCTGCTCGAAGGCGAACGAGCCGGGCCCGTCCGTCGTGCCGGCGGCGAAACTGTAGCCCATCGCCGGCAGGCAGCCGTGCACCTGAGGAGGCGAGGATTTTTTAATGATTATTGCACCCCGGGGTTAGGGTGACGCGGGGAATGAAAGTCTCCTCGGGGGTTCGAAGTTATCTTGCAGAGTATACGATTGCCTGGATAGAAAGTATCGTTTAATTATTAGTCGATTTTGTGCAGCTTGAAAACTCGGTTAACCCTGATATTGGATTCAAAATTTTTAGAAGGAGGTGATGAGTAAAACGAGCATTTTTCGAGTTCAAGATAAATACTATTGTTATACTATAAAAGAAAAAGATTTGAAAATTTCATTTAGTAATCAGCGGCATCAAGTTAGTTGAAAAATGCTAAAAGCTTCTTTTACTTAATTTGCTCGTTTATTATTTAGCTTTATTCTACAACATGAAAAAGCCATTTCAGAATTTCTATAGTAAGAGTCCGCAGATGAAATTTCATATTTTATTTTAGATAAAGTATTGTTACGGCAATTTTATAATACATATTATATTTTATAATATATATTAATAAATACTATCTAAAACATTTATTGTGCTTCATCTTACTTTTTACTTAAAGTTCAACTGACAGTTTTTTATACAAAAGTAATTTATCAAAATTCTCGTTTATTTTAGTAAAGTATACGTTAACTCGATACGAAAACGATCGCAGTTTTTTTTTTCAAGCCAGAACAAACGAAAATTCTCAATTTCAGCATTGGATCAGAGCAGCGCCCAACCCACATTTTCGTATACATAAAAACGAAATACTTTTAAAGCGGATCTGCCGTTTCGCGAGAAAGAACTAAACCCGACAGGCCTACATTTCACTCGATCAACGAGACTTCGGAACGAGAACGAACGATTAGAACGAAAAGTCAATCAGCGGGAATAACGCGATGTGAATCGAGATATTTTTCCATTCGGCGGGACGGAAACGGCTAAAGGATGGAGTGTTGCAAGAATCCTTGGACAGCGGGTGAAAACAAGCGAGCAAACGGGAACGAATCGATTGACTTCCAGCGGAGGCGATCATAAACGGCAATGAATCACTATGGAGATTGATTTGAAATTCGCAATGAATAATGACGGGGGAGACAATGCAATGCTGCGAAAAATCGATGTTTATCGTAATTATATTACTCGAATAGAATTGGTAAGGGATAATCGAGCGCCGCCGAGACGAGAGAATACGCTGGAAGACAAAGTGTTGATTGTAAGATTAGCTACCTCCAATGAACCCTTTCATTCGTTCAATTAATTCAATTAAAAATAAAAGAATATTGATCTTAAGAGGATAATGCCACTGGATAAATGCAAGGCTACCGTAACGGGCATTTTTCAACCTTGCACAAGTGCTGAAGGGTTTAGTCATATGCCTTTGCTCTTCATTTAAATGGAATAAAAGTTAACTTAATTTATCGCCAGTCGCGTAAAATGAAGGAAAAAGTTTCGAAAAGTTCTCCCAAAACTAACTTATTAATTCGCCAAAGACAGTCTCACTACGGGCGGCGCTTAAAATAAAGATAAAGTAGAACTTTAAAATGCAAAAAAAGAAACGAGCAACGAAGCTGAAAAAATATATATCATAAAGCTGACTCGAACTTACTCGACAGTCATACACTAAACAGAGGCGACCTCATCAAAAACGTATCGATCACCAGTGGCGCGAAAGCACAGGGGAAACAACTTTAGCGCGAAGCGTGTAGCGGAAGAAAAAAACTGGAGAAAAAGTTTTTTGATTCGCTCGTTGATCATCACTGACGAGACCATTATGTATACAGTTACTATTTATTCGGGTTATTAGAATGTATTATCTACACTTTTTCGTATACTTCTCCGCGTAAATAATACACCTTTACAAATCAAATGCTACCGGCACCCCGAGAACTAACTCGTAAGACGTGTCTTGATTAACATACGCTTCTGTATTTATAGCTATCTATATATAAAACAAAACCTTACCTTGAATCGCTGTAATTCGTAAATAACTTTGAAAAAGTACGTCTTCGGAATTTCGCAATCGAGTCCAAGAAATCCTTTAAAAAATCCTTAAAAAAAAAGCGACTACGGACGTCCTCGGCACGAACAAGTGGAAAAAGGCCGAAAAATTTAATCCGTCCTCTGACGGGCGCTAAAAGCCCTCGCTTTCGGGCAAAACCTTTTAGAATAATCACCAAGCAACAATGCAAAGAGTTCTCTCATTCCGGGGGGGGCATTCTTCCGGCCATAATCTCGTTTCGCAAGAATCTCGGGTCTCTCTCGGGCCGGCGAGGACGGGAAAAGCATATCCTCCTCGGGATCGGCGGCGGGGCTCCGCGGCCGCTCCGAGAGAAAAGAGACAATCGATAAAAGGCCGTCGTCGTCGCGCTCGCTGGCCACGCGCGGCGGCGGCGCGCCTTTCTCACTCTAATCTGATTTTTAACAATAGCCGGAATTGCAAAGGTCGACCTTGCCTCGATCGACGCGCTGGATTTCGTCAGGTCTCTGCGTTGCGCGGCTGCCGGGGAGATCGGCCGGCCAGATATACGACCGCTGCTTCGCGAAGGAGCCGATGGGTATATTAAAAAATTAGGGGGACGAGCAATTATTATTATTACCTCCTCGAGCTTCTTGGTCGTCGCGTTGTAGTAGCTGCCGCTCTGCTTGGGCATGTCGACGAAACGGTGGACGACTCGCACCGGGCCTTTCACCTCCGTGGCCATGCCGCTGCCCCACAGGTTCTGAAAAAAAAAGGAAGAAGAAGGCGGAATTGAATTTCGTGCCCGTTAAAGAGAGGGGCGTTTATGCAGTTTGTACAGTTAATGAGAGATTCGAGCGCCACGCCGAGTTAGTCTATATAACGGGAAATGCTTTTTCGACGAATTTCGGATTTCTTCTCGATATATACTAAGCCGTTATTCTTGAGATGTCGGTTACCTTCCGAATATGCTTCTGGGATTTTTAGTTCGTATTAATAATATTAATCATCAAGGATTGTTCAAATGAATTATTCAATTTTACGCAAATTGAAAGTTTCTAAAAAAAAAACCCTAAATTATAAAACATAAAAATTAATAATAATTTTCTGAGTAATTCTATCTGAGGGGGTGGCAGTGGATGTAATTCAAAACAGGCGCAGTACGTGGCTGATTTTGATACATCCTTCAAGAAATACATTATACATACACGTATAAAGATCTTGATTTGAATTTGATAGATCAAGGGATTCGGATGAAAAAGTACTTCAGAAAATTTTAAATTCAAATTCCCATTGAAAAAAGGAAATCTCTTGAGTTGAAAAAATTCAGAATGATACGATAAACATGCAACAAGTATATGCAAAAAATTTTACGAGAGTATAAATATAGCGTTGCTGATTCTCTTTATTACGATTAATTTTATCGTACTCAGCTACACTTAAAACAACAGTCATTTATCCCCATAATTAATAACTCTACATTATCGCTATCGATAAAAATATTCTTTTAATTGAATTTATCTTTATCCAAGTGAATACTCCCGCAGTAAAGACGTCTTGAACTATCCTCTTTTTGATTGGCCCCGATAAAACGGCAATTTCCGTTACGGAGCTATACGCAAAGACTCATTAGCATCTCCTGCTGAGTCTGCATCATCGACGTACAGGAGCGACGGTAAAAGGCAGACTGCACAGCGATTGCTTTTGACGCAACTTTCGATGCGGATGATTAGCACGTTAAAGGGAATCGCTCCGCGGAATTCGATCGGAGAAAAGTTATCTCCGTACGATTTTCTGGCACATTCCGCGAGCGGCTTTCCTCTTTTCGCGATTTTTTCATTGCGCAATGCTGCAGTGCCTTATGAATGCATAAAGAAGGGAATGAATAAAGGCACGCGGAGATTTATATTTATTTCTCGGAATATCTCTCGTTTTTTTGGTTACTTTGACTTTATTTAGTTCAGGTACCGCTCGGATTATTGCTTCCTCACAAGGGAAGCTTTGAAAAAAATGTTCGAGGCAAAAATGTTCAAAAATACGTTTTTGACAAAAAACCCGTCGTTTTTTTTTCACTGATAAGATAAATGTACTATAGTTATAGTGTACTATGCTTGTTACTTAATTTTATTAAAAAATGCAATATGTATAAAGAATACATTTTATAAAATTTTTATTCGGTCAGTATAATATAATAAAATATACCATTATTAATCTTGGATGAAAATATTGATGCTGAACTTATTTATTCTTACTAAAGATTCAAAGCCTACTTTTTATATCACAAAAGTCGACAGCTTCATTTAAGTGAACACTAAACAATAATTTATCGAGGATAAAAATAAGAGTATATAAAACAATCGTATAGAGATAGCATCATTGCTCATAGCTTTATGAAGAAGAACATTGAATATCTATCCCAGTCAATATCACTGTAGTTTCTCACACTATATCCTAACAAAGAATATGAAATAAACATTTCACGACCTTATTTCTCTCAGTGCAAAAATCATAATAAACCCTGACCCTCCGCAAGAGCTCCCGATAAAAAAAAAAGCCCCAACAGCAGAGTTGCCCCCAACGCCGATGCGCATAATTAAATCAGCTTGTCGCGGCGGTATTCACTGGAAGCTGGAAACAAAAGTTCGCCGCTCGCTAATCGATCGTTTTGCGCCTCCGTAAAGGATAGATGCAATCCGCTCCGAGTTACGACTTTTCCTCGCGCATTTATATCTAATACGTGTGTCGAGAGCCCCGCGGCGAAAGTGGCGGAAGGCGCGAGAACCATTATGCGCATGCGCGCGTGTGTACGTGCAGCTGCGGTCCCGATGTAATAGAGCGGAGATTTAACGGGACTGTACGTAGAGCCGAGCCGTACAATGGCGCAGATTACTATTTCGGTGAATGCAATATGCAGGAGGATTTCTGCGCTCCTGGAGTGGAATATTTGATGTTTCTATAAAAGCGCTTTTGCTTATTCCCATTATTAATTCTTTTTATTTTTATGATCTTTCAACGCGCGGATTTCGTTATACGGCGAGTCGTAAATTTTACTTTTTTTTTAAAGTAGATAGTGCAATTGGAAAAATAGTAAGTGAACAGATGTTTAGAATGACATATTTCACTTCAAGTATTGCGCTTAAAATGCAGTCGGATGAGAAATACACAATATAATGCATGCAATTTTGAATTTTCATTCAAACGACGCTTTCTTTTCTAAACTAATCTCGAAAATAATTTCAGTTGCGCAACGTAAAAAATCCTCCGAAATAAACGTTTTCATATTCCTCTACCTTCAACTCGCATACATCGAGAGAAATGTTCTACTAAATTACTGTACACTTTAGCAATGCGCGTGCAAACTTGCATTATCCATAAAATTGCCGTGCAAGCTTGCGCGCGCATTGCTAAACAGTACAGTAATTTTTAGCAGAACATTTCTCTCGGCGTAAAAGCGTTCAAACAGATCGGCCCGATACACCTAACCCCTCAATCATCCCACCCGGCAGCCAACGTCCGCACTTCCTCCCGTGAGTCCGTTACACGCGACGTGCGCAACCGACCGACACCCGCGCCGACACACACACACGGAGCGGTGTTTCTCTCGGCGGCGGCGGCGACGTGCGAACGCTTGCAAATCCGTTGGCCCGCGCGAGAACGGATGACGGGCGGCTCTCTCGCTTTTGCAACCGCTGCCTCCTTTTTATTTGCGCGCGAAATCAGCCTCGAGGGGTTTTTAATACAACGAAAGGTTGCGCGGAGTCGGTGGCGGGGGGAGCGCTCGAGAGGCAGCTTGTTCCTGGGTATAATTGAATCCCCGCTCGTTCTCTGCACCGACGGTGTTTGCAATTTGCATGACGAAGGAGTTTCTCAGCTGAGGCTCATCGATCGCGAACGATGGGGTGATAAATGAGCGAGGCGGAGAGGCTGCTGCTTTAAGTAGGTCGATGCTTTATGGCTTTTGGGGAATTTTGAGAGTTTTGCGCGAGTGCACGTCATGTTTTGAATGATTTTCTGATTGGGAATTATAAGGATTGAACTTCCGCTGGGGTTTAATCTGATGAACACGCCGGATTTGTAATTAGGAAGTACGAACAGCGTCGCAAGCTTGTTGAAGCTCCTTCGCTCGAAGCTCTTGTAAGACACGATTTCAAAATCCTCTCGAAAGACGGATTTTCTTGAATCGATTTATTAACCAGGATTTAAAGTTAAGCTCTGTAGCAATTAAGCAACGAAAGTTATGTGTTACAGATTTGCAACTTTCGGCTGATAATTAATTATCTTTCGACGTTCTCGTTCCACAAGATCAACTAAAAGTTACCCCAAATAAATTTATACGAAAACATATCGATTTCCTCGAACAACAATTCAAAATTAGCAAATATAACCAGCACTCACTCTCACTCGCGGCGATCCCCATCGACGACTCCCGCTGCCCGTGCCAAAAGTCCTTTGCTCAACTCGCGCGTCACCTTATCCAACACGGGAAAAGACAGCACGTGAAAGCGTCGAGCGTCGCGACAATATTGCGCGACGCGCGCGGCGCTTCTTCCTCCTTCCAGGCGCCTCTCTCGTCGCGCGCGTGTATTTTAGGAATAGACAAAGTGTGCACGTACGCGGAAAAAAGAGCGCGGCCGCGCCGCGGCGTTTTGCAAGCGCGAAGCGCGCGCGGCCCTCTTCTCTCTCTCTCTCCGGTTCGCGGAGTCCGCGAGTCGCCGCGGAAACGCCAAATGACGGCCCGCTCCGAGTGACATGTCATTTTGCATCATGTACACCGTCGGCATCGCGGTTACGCTTATTGCTTTTTACTCCCCGGGCATTATGGGGCTTCGCCTCCGCGCGCGCCGCGGTGTTTTATTATTGCCGTTACGAGCGTTATATACTTGTTGGACGTAATGAGTATCCTCCTTAAGTAGGGGCTTAATATTCTATCATTGTCATGATTTTACACAAAAAGTGCGGCGAGAACGTGGACGATCGACGTGATTTGCGGCGGCGGTATGTTTTATTTCTGGCAAATAACGGCTCTTTGGTAGCGGGTAATGATAGAGCGTACGCTGAATTAATAATCAGGACGATTGGGGTACTCGAAAAGTAAACGCGGAGAACCTTAACATGATTCAACGACAATTAAAGCAGCCAACCAGAGCTTTACAATGGAAAAGTTAAACTTTTATTTCGTGCGCATTTTCTTATTCGCCTTGTTCTTTTTTTAATCATTCGAGTGCATTGTTTCGAATCTATAAAGGTTTTTCTCTCTCTCTTGAGCTTCGTCATTTGCATTTTGCGAATCAATATTGTTGCGGGAAAACTATTACGAAATTAAACGAAAAAACACGTCTGTCTCAATATTCGAGAAAGGTAAACAAAGAGGGACTGGAGCGCGCGCATTGCTTTTATAATGTAACCGCTCACGTAACTAAGAGAACCTTCTCATGGCCAAACCTCACCTGCATCTCCTTGGATTCTCATAGCGCAAACAAACACCGAGGCGAATGGAAATGCGAGTGTTTGCTCTCTCTCTCCCTCAATCCGCTCGAATCAATCCGCCCCAGGTAGATCCATTTCAAAGGTCTCAACCCGAGGCACGATGCCGATAAGTCGGCGAGATGAATCAAGCAATGAACTTTTCCTCTCAAGGATGCGAAGCAGAGAAGCTCTTTGGAATGTTTGTTTTGATTTACAATTTGCGATCGGATTACACGTTTTCTGGACGAACGCTCGTAATTATTATATATTATATTACTCTCTTAGATTAACTTGCATTTACACGGAAAATAATTTGGAACTGCGAGTGTTCAAATATTTTTGAACAGCCAGAGGTTGCTGTCGACACGTTTGTTTAGTAAATCTATACTCTCAGAGGTCCAAACCTCAACCAC